>VDFB02335080.1:0-108459 GCA_007258455.2 Sequoia sempervirens | reverse complement strand
CTTGTATCTTTGTCTCTCTTCTCATAACCCTGCACTATTTCTTCCAACTATTTAATTCTATCTAGAGATTCTTGGAGCTCCTTTCTAACATTTCTATCCTCTATAAACATTTCCTCAATTTCTAAAAAATGTTCATTACCACCCCCTATACAATCTTAGTCTTCATCATTAGGGATATCTAGGGTTTTCCTTCTTTTTTCTTGGATATAAATACATCTTCTAAGTTTGAATCAGAAGTTATGGATACATAGCTCTTCCTTTTGGTAGGTGTATACACATTTCCATAGGTATTTCCCTTTATTTCTAGGTCTACTTCAACCAACATCACATTCTCTTCCTATTGTTCCTTGCCCCTTTTTTCTTCTTTGGGTTTTTCCACACTCCCCCTCATAACACCTTACTTTTTCAAGTAGCCTGACCGCCTCAATGGGGTAGGTTCCTCCTTTTGAATATCCTTCTTTTTCTTTTGTGTTTTAGAAGGTGTGGTTGTTGAGGATGTACTACCTCTCCTTTTATTGGATTTAGGCAATTTGGAGGAAGATGAGACTTCTCCTACTATTGGTGATCTTGATTCTAGCACATTGTGCTCCTCAGGTTCACCTTGGCTATGGGTAGGTGAATCCATAGGTGAGACAGGAGAAATTCCTCTTGTAGGTGTAGTTTGTGGTTCTAAGGTTTTAGGTACTACAAGTGCCTCAAGTAGATTATTAATATGTAATATAACAAAAGTACACTGAAGTAAATTTTCCTCAGTTTTCACTGTGTGAGTAAAATAAACTATGTAAATAGCCATTGCAATGAAAAAATTTCCTTTCTTTATTGAGAATATATGAACAAAGAAGCTATACAATATAGAATAATGATTTCCATTCCATTACAATAATTCACAAAGTACATTATTCCAAGAAAGTACAAAACTACATTCACAACTCCTTCGAGCTTCATAGCATAAGATATAGATGGTCTAGGAATCTTCCTTTCAAAACCTTGGTCTTTTTTCCCCTCCTAATGAGGAGAAGCATCACTGAAGTACTTTTCTGCCAACCATAGACTCATATGCGGTACCCCACACATCTATGAATGATATATGGCCATACCCTTTGACAAAAGTATTGGTTGGGTAAGTACAACATACCACTCTAAGTTTAGTGTTGTTCCCTACATGAGTAGGATTTATAACCTATGCTAGGTACCCCTCATTCATTTAAATGGACATGATGAACTAACAGTGGAGCCTCAAGTAATCACACTACTTTGACCAAAGTATTCACACTCAGTACTTCGAGTGAAGGTCTACCATTCACTTACACTATAGAAATCTCATTTTGACTTAAGGCCATTATATCTATTCTTAGGAAATCCCTCTCCATGGGAAAGCTACTCCCTAGGATAACCTATCTCTTTAACATAACCTAAGGTAACACAACTCATTAAGCAAAGTACTAGTTCCCTCTCTTCACTAGATAACAATCCCAAGAGTAACCTATAGGATGATGATGCTCTACTTTCACCCTTTGACATTCCAAACACCTAGCCACAAAACTAGAAACATCTCCTTTCATCCCTTTCCAAAAATATAATGGCTTTACATCCGCCATCATTTTGGTCACTCTAGGGTGTCTAGAGTACTGTGCTTCATGTACTACTTTCCATTCTAGATTTCTTAACTCTCCTACATCAGGTACATACATCTTATCTTATTATATAAGTAATCTATTAGGTTCAAAATAAAAACCCTCATACCTAGATTATTTTGGATTATTATTGAGTGCCTGCTTGACTTGCAAGTAGTACTCATCCTCCTTGCACTTTTGCAACACTTGTCCCTTAAAGTTAGTTTGAATCATTACTATTGAAGCAATATGAAGTCTTCGGATCAAGGCATCGAAAACCTGATTTTCTTTCCCTTTATATAATTGATATTGAAGTCATAGTCAACTATTAACTCCAACCATCTTCTCTACCTAGCATTTAGATTAGGTTGAGTGAAAAGGTACTTTAACCCATTATGGTCATTTTTCAATTCAATGGGTTTTCCTAACAAGTAGTGCCTCCACATTTGTAATGTGTGAACCACAATTGCTAACTTTAAATCATGTGATACATAATTTTGTTCATAAGGTTTCAGCTTCCTAGATTTTTAAGCAATCACTTGCCCATCTTGCATTAACACACCTCCTAAACCTTCCCCATATGCATCTGTGATAACTGTAAAGTTACCCTCAAGATCACGTACTTTCAAGATCAGCGCAGTGGTCAACTTCTCTTTAAGTAGATCAAATGATTCTTGACACTTCTCAATCCACTCAAATTTCTTCCCTTTCCTATGTAAAGAAGTAATTGGAAAAGCAATCTTGGAGAAGTTTGCAACAAAATTCCTATAGTACCCTGCTAGACCCATAAATCTTCTTACCTCAGACACATTCTTGGGTACTCACCACTCAAGTATAGATTTGATCTTGGCTGGATCTATGGAGATTTTGTCTACTAAGATCACATGCCCTAGATAATGCACTCTACTTTGTAAGAAAGTACACTTAGAGAGTTTACCATACAACTTGTGCTCTCCTAACTGTTGTAGGACTATCTCTAAATGTCTACAGTGATCTTCCTCATCCTTAGAATAAATCAGGATGTCATCTAGAAAAACCAAGGAAAATTTATCTAGGCAATCCCTAAATACACTATTCATCAAATTAATAAATGTGGCAAGTGCATTTGTTAACCCAAAAGGTAAAACTATGAATTCATAGTATCCATATCTAGTTTTGAATGCAGTCTTAAAGATCTATTCATCTCTAATTTTCAACTGGTGATATCCAAATCTCATATCTATTTTTGAGAATACGGCAGCTCCTCTCATTTGATCGAGAATATCATCAATGCATGGCAATGGATACTTTTTCATCACCATGGATTTTTTAATCATACGATAGTCGATGCACAAATGCAAAGTACCATCCTTTTTCATAAAAATAATCGGTGCTCCCCAAGGTGAAACACTTGGTTATCAACCCTTTTTACAACAATTCATCCAACTATGCCTTAAGCTCCATTAGCTTTTTTTTTTCATCCTATAGGGCACTTTGGAAATATGTTCAGACCCTAGAAATATATCTATAGAGAAATCAAATATCCTCTTCGGTGGCAACCCAAGTAACTCATCTAGAAACACATCCGAGAACTTTCTCAATATAGGATACCTTTCCATGTCTGACATTCCAATGTCATCTATTTCACTTTCTTCCATCTCTTGGAAGCTCTGGGAATCCAAGTTATCAAGATCTTCTTCAAGTTCTTCAATCTTAACAAAAAAGAGTTTGCACGCTTTCTTCTCAGCCCTCACTAGCTACATTGCTGAAATTTGATGAATCTTGACCTCTCTAGGTGTCCCTTGGAACTTCACTCGACTACCATGATCATCTAGGCATTAAATATTTTTTTGCATGGAAATCTACCTTAGCTCTATGTCTCCACAACCAATTCATACCTAGGATAACATCATAGGATCCTAAAGGTACGACATATAGGTTTACTTAAGTAGATAAACAAGCGAGCTCTATCCTAGCCTTGAACAAACACTGTTCCACCTTTGCTCTTATCCGGTTTGCATACTCAACATCCCAAGACATTGCCATGTTTCCAACCTTTCTATATAATTTCTTAGCTATTCTAGGTGAAATAAAATTCTCAGTTGAACCAGTATCAATAAGAACTAAAATGGGTAAACCAAACAAAATACCTAGAGTTTCAATGGGAGTTGCTTGATACTCTGCTTGGCAGTCATCCACTGCAGCATGTATCCTTTGTTGGAACATTTCCCACTGAGTAGGTAGTGAATTGTCGAAAGTCTTACTGGGACAATCTCTAGCAAAATGGTCTCCCCACATGTATAGATCCCATAAATGGTACATTCTTCTTTTCGGGTTCTCTAGATCTACTAGCATTTACACTAGCATTATTGGAACCATTCCTCTTTAGCTCTCTTCTCGACTCTTTTCCTCTATTGTGGTTACCTTTTTCTCCTTGTTTAGGTACATTTTTCACAACCTCCACCTTCTTTAGAGTTGGCTTTTCAATAATTTCTGCAACATTCTTATGTTCTCTATTTTCTTTCCTATTGGAGGTAGCCTTAAGCTTTTTCTCCTACTTAATTTCTTTCTCATATACAAGATCCATAGTTATTGGAACATGCATATCCACTTCTCCTTTGATCTGGTTGTTAAGTCCCATTATAAATTTCCTTATGTGGAAATGTTCATCCTTATAATATATAGGAACATAACACAAAAGTCAAGTAAACTTCTCCCAATACTCGTTGATCGACATATTTCCTTGTCTCAAACTCTGGAAATCCATGATTTTTTGGTCATAGTATAGTTGGGGCAACCATCGCTTGTGGAAAATCTCAACAAATTCCTCCCATGTCAGCCTCCATGAGTTGATATTGAGTTCCAAATATTTTTTTCATCCACTAATTAGAGGCTTCTCCTACTAACTGGTATGCACCCCAAGCAGCTTTAGTGGTCTTAGTGTAATTTCATATTATGGATAAGTACGGCAGGCTATGTATTTTAAGTACGGAATGGGCTTTGTTTACAGCGCTGCATGGGCAAGCGAAGCGGCTTTGCGCAGCTAATGGCAGGCGATGAAAGCGGCCAGACATGGCTGAAGGTTATTTGCAGACAATGCAGTATAATACGGAAGAGAAGGAATGGCAGGTATTTCGGCAGATATCATATTTTGGAGCATGATGGCGGTAAGGATGTATATTTTGATATATGGAGGATGGTTTTATAGCGGGTGGAGGGTTTTATTACGGCTAAACTTAATGGAGTATATCCTAGAGATTGAGATTGTTTCTCATCTCTCATTTGTTCATACCTATCCCAAAATGGATAATAGCCTTCAAATTTATCATCTCATACATAATTATGAGGTTCAGTGCCAATATGGTGTTCATCAACAATATAGTCTACCCTTCTCACATACATTTGTTCATGAGACCATTTCATATCTGGCTACTCTTGAGGTACATATCCCTCAGACTCATTACTCAAGGAAATCAATATTACTTCAAATATTGGAAAAACTCTAGGGCTGCTAGAGATAAATGTCGGGCTAACACTTCCTTCTGAGGTCATATCCTTGGAAAGTGATAATGACTTAGACTTTTCTGGTGAAATGGAAGATAGATTATTGTACACAGCCTCCATCTTCATCTTCCTCTTCACATCACTGATCTGAGAAAGTGTTTGACTAAATTTTTTAGTGTCACTCAATCAGATGGCATTATCATAGTTGGTTCCCTCTATTTTTCTAACAATGGCTTCTCTTTCCTTCTTGGCCTTGAGGTAGTGCTCATTTTTTTATTACGAATTTTGAAGCCATTAATCTGAGATGCACCATCTTGGCACAAGAGCTGACAACATTAGATAATGTTGGATGAAAAGAATGATGAGCTTATAGGTTCCAAAGCTAAACTTGGTAGCTCTGATACCACATGTAATATGCCAAAAGTTCACTAAGGTAATTTTTCCTAAGTTTTCATTGTGCGAGTAAAATAAACTATGTAAAAATCCATTGCAAAAAAAAATCCTTTCTTTATTGAGAATATATGAAAAAAGATGCTATACAATATACAATAAGTATTTCCATTTCATTACAATAATTCACAAAGTACAATATTCCAAGAAAGTAAAAAAAATACATACACAACTCCTTCAATCTTCATAGCATAAGATATAGATGGTATAGGAATCTGCCTTTCAAAACCTTGATCTTTGTTCACTTGCTGAGGAGGAGAAGCATCACTCAAGTGCTTTTCTACAAACCACAGACTCATATGCAGTCCCTCGCACATCTATCAATGATATATGGACCTACCCTTCGATGAAGGTATTGGTTGAGTAACCTCATACGACATAACACTTTGAGCTTAGTGTTGTGCCTTACATGAGTAGGATTCATAACCTGTGCTAGGTACTCCTCATGCATTTAAATGGACATGGTGAATTGATAGTGGAGCCGTGGAAAATCACACTACTTTGGCCAAAGTATTCACACTTAGTACTTCAAGTGAAGGTCTACCATTCACTTACACTATAGCAAGCTCATTTTGACTTAAGGCCATTATATCTATGCTTACGTAATCCCTCTCCATGGGAAGCTTCTCCCCAAGATAACCTATATCTTTAACATAACCTAAGATAACACAACTCATTAAGAAAATTACTAGTTCCCTCCCTTCACTGGATAAAAATCCAAAGAGTAACCTACGTGTTCCCTCCCTTCACTGGATAACAATCCTAGGAGTAACCTGCTAGTCATATATCATAATTAATTATCTAGCTATGAGTGTTCCTTAATATTGTCTATGTTTGATCATATCTAGTATAATAACAATACCTATGACAAACAATCTGTCTTACCTATGTCTAATATTGACTAGTATAATAACAATACCTATGAAAAGCAGTCTCTCCTATCATGGAGTAATTACAAACATTACACAAATAGAGTAAATAGTTTCCACTTTTCTTTCAAAGAAAACATTAATTTTCCCTATATGCAAGTAACTATAAAAGACTGGTTTAAACCATCATGAAGCAAATCATTCAACACTAATGCAAACAAGGGATAATATCCTCATGCTTGTAATAAGCTTTCCCCAATCGACTGGTTGCAATCACAACACTTCCAAATCAACAACTAGCCTAGTATCTATCCTTCAACAAAGACTCAATAACCACTACCTCATAAGTTGGAAAATACTTCTCTCAAAATAATTATAAACTCTCTCTAAAACTCAAGGCTCTTACTCACTGTTCTTGGCAGAATATTTCAAAAATAAATGTAAGTAAAATGTAAAAACTTTCTCAAGGAATAATGCATCCCAAACAAGTGTACTAGCTACACTATTTATACAGCAATCTAGTAACTACTTAGCCTATAGTTTAGGCATGATTTCTTATAGCCACAAGCATGCACATCAACACATATATCATAGCTTAAGGGGTGGAAAACATGTACGCACATACTCAGCTTAAACAACTATAGATCGACTTAGTTAAATGACAACAATTAGAGACCAATTCAAATCTCCACATGATAGAATTTGGTTTGCAATTTAAAATGGACATCTACAAGTATAAGGATTCAAAGGTGGTGCCAAAGCTTCATATTCACATACAGAGTTGGTGCGATTTCCTTTACATCTGAAACAGTCAACATCAGATTTGTAACACCAAGCTTATATCGACTAAGTCATACTATGAGTCGATTTACTTAATAACTCAGTTTGACAAGCCTTAATAGATGTTCAATTGAAAAATAACATGGCACTGATAGTTTACAAAGTCCATGAGTTTCCCATAAAAGGTGTTGACTTCTTCTCTCATTAAACATCGACTTGATGATTGCTCAATGTTTTCATATTGTAAACACTTCTTTCACAGACAACAAGAGTATAATGTAGCTAAATAATATAGTCATTACTATCTAATAGTCATACTTTGATTTAATTATAAATCGGCTAATAATCATTGCTTTCGATGGTCGATCTCAAAGAAAATATCATTTAAATATATATATAACATATACGTATATTTATACTTACATATACATATATATGTATACGTGTATATGTATATATTAGTATATATCCATATTTATCATATGTCAATAAAGCATGTATATATAATCGATATACAGATGAATACATCAAGATAGAAATCACATCGTTATATGAATATATCAGTTGTGTATAAATTTATATATATTTATATATATATGCCTCTATGTACATGTATACATATGAATACATGTATCAATACATCCATATGGGAATGTCCATTTTCCACCATACACGTATATGGATACATATATACATATGTATATATACATTCAATTCCCACACCAAAATTACATACAATTACTATGGTATTTATAAGAGCCTACAAGCGATATATCTATACGTATACATATACATGTCATGAGAACCATCAGATAGTTCCATGCACATAAGAAACTCATGCATGAGTGTGTATAGATACGTCTACCTATGTACCCTCATGTATGTGTTCCTTCGTGTGTATAGCCTATCATCGACATGCATGTGTGTGTGTATACATATTCCTCGTGTGTTTCACATATCAATACAACTATAGTAATAAAGAACTCTCTAGCTCAAACAAATAAACATCACCCAATAATGCACTCAATAGTAAACAAGACTCTACTAATGTAGACATATTGACTAAGGATGACTTACCAACTTCCCACTTAGTAACTCGACTCAATTATTCTATTGTGGTGTGTGTAAGCTTGGATAGGTTATGTTATTGGTTACCTGACCAAGACCTTCTCCTAAGTGATACTTCCCCTCCACCTAGAGGAATTGAACATATACCTACAACCACTAACACTTGCACATGGAAGTTAGTTGTTCTCAAAATATGCAATATACATATTACATCTCCAAAGTTAGAATATCAATTCAATATTCATCCAATCACATAAATACATTCCTTCATATAACATTAAATGAGATGACATTCATTCATAAAGCAGTGATAACAAAGTACAAGTACAATTCATTCATCCACTAAATTCACATTACATTCACATTTTACCCTACATAGTAATAGTAAATAGTAATTACACAATCGAGGTGTAACATAATATCTTGACAACTCACAAAGTATTCATAGGAGACCTGGGGATATTGAATTGTCAAGCTCCTTTTTTCTAATAGAGCTATTAAACAGTGGTGTGATAAAGTTGTATCACTATGTTTTCTTTGGTATTCAGATGTCATCCTTTTTAGCATATTATAGATGTAATTGGGCACATTTACTAGTCTGATATGGTGAAGATCACTAAGTAATTTGAAATGTACAGTGTACAAGATTCTTTCTACCATCACAAGTAAGGTATCTAATAACAAAGGAAGCACAGTTGGCCCAAATCCATGGAAGAGAAAGTCTTTTTCTTCCTTGGTATGGTGAGTCCAAGTTTTCTCCTCACTCACAGAATTCTTCTCTTGCAGCCATTGCATCTACTCAGACTGGAAATTTCGCTCTAGCCCTAGGAAATCCAAATACTTGTGAAATTGCTCCTTCAGAAGCATCTATTAACAACTCTTTTACCATTGCTTCATCATGCTCTAATGTGGTTGTGAATTTCCTTGTTATGGCATTATCAAACTTTTTCAGCTTTAGAAAGTAATCCGCCCAACCAACACTTATGAAGATAGGAAATACCGATTCATCTTTTAGTATTTGTTTATGTGTTGATGGATCTCTTCTAATAATGTCACCCCCCATTTATGAATCACTTTTCCTTTGCTCAATGTTCTAACCTTATAAATTCAGCTCAACTCCAACTTCACCACCCTCAAACCCTTCTCTTACTCTACTATTTTCTCATGCACTCTTCACTACAACTCCCCCTTCTCCTCTATATCAACTTAAAATTGGGTTTGACTTAGCTCAGAATCATAGTATTTAGGGAATTGACAATTGAAATTAGATGTAAAAGATAGGTACAATTTAGGACAAAAAGGGTTTCCATGTCATGTTTGTTTGTTTGCAATTAGCTTTAGGTGGTGAAAAAAAAAAAAATTGCCTGATATAATACTCTCCCCAACTTAAGGTTTGAAGTGACCTCACTTCAACTCATGATATGTGAAGGTATGATTAGATATTATGGAAACAAATGTAATGAATAGATTGCATGCGTAATTTAATATGAAATACATAATGAAAGATTAAAGAAATCCATGACAATTATGGTAATGTACTTTATGTACCTTTCATAGGTGATTAATTGAATTCCATGTGTGAACTTAATAAAATGAATTTGTAGGATGATTTTATGTGATAAGAAGTAATTACAGGTGAATGAATGATGAGGTGGAAGGTGTAATGTAATGAAATGGAATAGACAGATGATGGTTAGTGATGTGACAATTCAAAAGCTTAAAATTTGAATTGGTAGTGTGAAATAAGATAAGCATGTTGCGGGTAGTTATTATGATAAGATGAATACGACATGTGTGAGAAAAATGAGGTGAAAAAGGTTTGAACTACAATTAATGTGGCACCAATTTTTTTAAAATTTTGTACTAGATGATGTTGTGGGTACCTTCAACATCAGGTCCTGTTTGAATTGTGATAGCTTTTGTGCTACAGGTCTCTGTTGCAATAGGGCCCTATATGAATTGTGAATGCTATATATATAAGACTCTAAAAAAAGTATGTACATAATTATAACTATTTTGTGTGTGCATGTGAGGTGGAATAAGAAGTTAGACCAAAGTGATATTAAGGATTGAGCTATATATCTCAATCACTAAATCACCTGAAGAACTTGGTACATCTACTATTTTTTAATCATCAATTTGTGTTTCTGAACTTATATCTGAATCACTGAGAGCACCATACTGCTAAAATAAAGAAAGAAGAAAATCTTCCTTTTATACTAGTTTCTTATAAAGTTTCAACCTGTGGCCATTGACCAAGAGGGAGAACCTTACTACATCTATGGTGTACAACTTTATTGCTCCATTAGGAAATGTTTAGCTTATCTCATAAGGACCCAACCACCTAGATTGGATTTTCCCTTTAAAATACTTGTATCTTGAATCATACAACAAGGCCCAATCTCCTACATTAAATTCCTTAGTCTTGATATATTGGGCATGCCACTTTGTCCTCTAGTTTTGCACTATCTTAGTGTGATGGATTGCCTCATCCTGATTTCATCTAGTCCATTTAAGTGTTGTAACCTCTCATTTTGAGTTGTGAGATCCATGTCCAACTCCACTATTGTTCTTAATGTCTCGTACTCAAACTCTATTGGGAGGATTGTTGTTTTTCCATATATTAGCTCATAGGATGTGAAACCAATTGTTGTTTTCCATGTTGTTCTATATGCCCATACTGCTTTTGGTAATTTGGAAACCCAATCTTTTTTGTGTAATTGCACTATCTTGGTTAGAATACTTTCAATTTCTCTATTGGTGACCTCCACCTGGCCATTGGCCTGAGGGTGGTAAGGTTTTGAATTTTTATGCCTTATTTCATATTCTTCAACCAATTTGGTAATAAGGTTTGAAGTAAATTGTGGACCCTAATTAGTCACTATTTCCCTAGGTACTCCATACCTAGTAAAAATGTCCTCATACAAGAATTTAGCCACATTGACATCTCTGGAAAACTATAATGCCTTCACTTATACCCACTTAGTCAGATAATCAGTGTAAACGAGATGTATTCTTTGTTGTTAGAAGTAGGTGAAATCGTCCCAATGAATTCTAGACCCCATTTATCAAAAGGAAGCTAGTGTTAACTATGGTTTTCATGGAATTTCATCACTCCTTGTTGGCTTACCCATTCTTTGGAATCTATCACATCTTGTATATTTAACATAATCCTTGTGTAAAGTTGGCTAGTAGTAACCAGTTGTGGGGATTTTGAATGTTGTCCTTTTAGCTGCAAAGTGACCCCCACATGGTTCATCATGGCAAGCCTTCATGATATCAAATATTTCATCCTCTTGTATGCACCTTCTCATGATATTGTTTGGACCAGTGTAGAAAAGGTAACCAAATATCCAAGAATATGGAAAACATTTATATACCAGTTGTCTCTTTTCCCTTGGATAAAAGTGTGGTGGAATTTGCCATGTCACTAAATATTTTTCAATGACAACATACCAAGGTATATGTACATTAAGATCAAACAAGTGTTCATATGGAAATGAGTCATCCACTACCCCTTATGTTGATTATGTTGGAAACCTTGATAGAAAATGTGCTACTACATTAGCTTTGCTAGGATTGTCCACTATTGTGATATCAAACTCTTGTAGAAAGAGCAACCATCTGACTAGTCTACCTCCTACTACAAGATTGTTCATTAAGTATCTGATAGTTGTATGGTTTGTGTTGAAAAAAACTAGATAACTAATAATGCAATGCCTGAATTTATTGATGTCATACACTATTGCTAGCATATCCTTCTCTATAACAGTATAATTTAGCTATGCTCCCTGAATATTCTTGCTAATGTAATAAATAGAATATTCTTTGTTACCTTATTTATCACCCAAAACTAATCCAATAGAAAAAATTGAAGCATCAATATGTATATGGAAGGGTAAGATCTATTTGGCCCCCTCAAAATAGGTGCTTGGGTTAGGACTTTCTTTAGTTTCTCAAAGGAATGTTGGCACTTTGATGTCCAATCAAAGTCTACATCCTTAGTTAGTAGAAAAAAAAAAGCTGCAATAATCTTACTAAAGTATTTGATAAACCTCCTATAATAGCCTGCATGACCAAGGAAGCTTCTAACATCTCTTTTCCTCTATGGAATAGGTAAGGTAGAAATGATCTCTATCTTGTGTGGGTCAACTTGAATCCCTTCATTGGATATGAAATTCCCTAAAACAATTCCCTAAGTCATTATCATAAAGCATTTCTCATTACTGAGGGACAAATTGTGTTCTTTACATCTCTTTAAAACATTTTCCAAATTTCTAAGGGCATCCTCATAAGTTTCCCCATTTGTAGTAAATTCACACACACACACACACACATATATATATATATCAATATAGTCATGAGCATAATCAGGAAAGATGTTGAGCACTACCCTCTAGAAAGTTATCAATTTTTCACACAGCTCAAATTGACAGAGCTAGTTGTGCAAGTTCATTTTAAGGTGAATTATTTCAGTTTGTTATTGCAGATGTTTTAACCATTGCAAATGCTTGAATTGTTGAGTTTTAAAAAAGTGTGATGTGTTTTTAGTTGCTTTATATGATTTCTAGGATTAAATATTGCATAAAAAGTAAAAGAGGTGCTTTCATTTTGTCATTCATTCACAATGTTCCATTCATTGTTTGCAAGGAAAGAAAGTATAGAATTGAACAAGTTTTTCACAAATGCTTTTTGTATTCATTGGAGTGAAAAGGAAGAATCAAGTGTCTCGCACAAGTCATGGGAGTAGTTGGAACAATGAATCACAAAGAATATCCTACACTACTGAAGATAAAAGAATGAGAAAGAGCATGTAAGAAAGAACATAATCATCATTTCTTGATGATGCCTTCGAGCTTCTTTTAGAGTTGAACTCTCGTTTCTACTTTTGTGCTCCAAGTGAACCTGTAGATGGATGAAAGTTTTGTTAGAGCTAAGACTATGAACATACCTACATGGTCCATCAACAGTAATGTAGAATATTGTCTATGATGCATTGAATCAACTAAGCAAGAACAAGAGAAGTACAAGAGAATACCAAGGATAAAGAGTCATGAGAAACTTCTGAATTTATTGTTTTAATCTGACATTGTTTGTTTCTTGTGTAGGTATAAGAAAATTCATGTTGTTTTTTTTTTTAATATCATAAAGCATGTGGTGTAAAATGGGCTCCCAAAAGGGTTGAGACCCAACATGCTTTCCCTCAACATTCCACAAAGGGTTTTCAAAAAAGAGACAATTCAATATTGCTCAAAGAGATATGCATCTGAAGGAGTACATCCAAGTGCCATGAAAGCTCAAGCAACTAATCATCTAGGATAGTCAATTATGATAGTGCAATGAATTGAAAATCATAGAGGATCAACTGCTCAAGTGGATTGACATCAAGTGCATCATCACATAATGTGATAGTGAACAAGCGTACATAATGCATTTTTTATATTTCAAAATATTCCATGCAATGATTGTTTTCACATCATCATGTTGTTGTCTAGGAGATAAAAATGCATGAAGAGTGCCAAAAGGAGGCTTCTCCCATCAAGAAGATAGAGTTATCAATGGCTGCAAATGAACTTCTAAAAGCAGAAGATGGATTGAAAAGAGCCATGGTGGACTCTGGATTCAATGCATAAAGTGTTGGAACTAAATAAATTGTGAAACAACATCATTCATGAAGGTAATTTGTGAAAATTGAGCTTTTTTCAGTACTTTGATGCCACAAATGTGAAAAGAAATCTTATTGTATGATTCTATGTTCCAAATAAAGTATAAAATTGTAGTGGAAGTAAGCTGGAAATGCATTTTTTCTAAAGCATTCAAATGCATGAAATAAGAGATGATAAGCATCAAAGTAACCTACAAAACACTACAGTGGTTGAGAGCAAATGTTGCAATGAGAAGTCAAAAACATGTCGATAAAGTGCATTTGAGAGTGAATCTATGTATGTTTCATCAAGCAAGTGAGAGCAAACACATGACAGCCACATCTAAATAGTGCAATCAAAGGTGCATAAAGGTATGAGGAAATATTTTTGCTTGATAAGCTATTGAAAAGGTGTCAAATGGAGTTGAACTTCACTGTGTTATACATTTCAAGCAAAACAGAAAGACAAACAATTGTTGACCTGTGCATTGAGCAAAGAAAATACAAGTGTTACTTGAATAACATACCAACTTACAACATTAAAGAAGATTTCTAAGTGGAGCAGAGCTACTACCTAAATGTGAACAAGCAAAGATACAGTAGCATGTGGACAAATGAAACATTATTGTTTTCCAAAACAATGAACAATGCTCAAGTTACCTAGGTTTTCAAAGCAAATGAGACAGTGATGTCTAGTTTGTCATGTCACAAGATGCATATGCATGAACAAAGGAAACATGACATATTTTGCATATATTGGAGATGAGAGCACTAATTCTATCATGGTTTCAATAGAAATTTTCATGGATAATATTATGAGTTTTCAAATGCAGAGATAAAAGGAATAATTTGAGCTTAGTCGAGAATGGAGAGAACCCTAGATTATGCTCTCATAGCCACAACTTGTAAACAATTTCTCTCCATAAATAACAATACCCACTTAGGGTTTGTGTTCAAAATGAAAATACAAGAAGAAACAGCAAGGGTTTGAGCCCTTAACAATATAGATGCTTTCATAAAATGGTGAAATCAAAGTTGCAAACCGTGGCCATGAGGGGTTTTGGAAACCCATAAAATGGAAAGCATATATCTAAAAAATGTTTTCATTTTCACATTGTGGGCCAAGCCACATAATATTTCATTCAACAAAAAAGAAGAACACACAGTATAGTTGTGGCCAATGCAATGGCCTATCCTAGAAACCCACAAAATCCTCATTATTCTTTGTAAAGAAAAGCTTGAATAAGCTTTATTTAAGAGGGAAATACCTTTAAGAGTGAAAAGAGAAGGTTTAGCTTCAATGTCCATGTGGAGAAGCACAACAAAGCCTACAGATAGAGCCTTCAAAGATCATGAACAAACCCTCAAATGGCCGCCACAAGAAGTGGAGAGGAATGGTTAACACAACCAAACACAAAAGGAATCAAAAACTAGTCAAAGTCGCGGCCTTTAGGCCTTTTCTTCTACATCAAATGGAGTGAAAAATGTATCAAAATGTAGATAAAAGTGCTTACCATCGAATGTAGAAGAAGGCACAAGAGAATGGAGAATAAAAGAGCTTGAATGGTGGAGTCTTCACTCCAAACCCTAGTCTCCCATGTCAGTGCCCAGTAGAGCCCTATTTTCCCTAACTTGGCCGATGCAAATGGTAACCAAAAAAATGTGTATTTTTGTGTTAGGGATTTCCCCATGTGTTAATTTGAATATCATTTTAATCAAATTTATTTTCCAAAAACCCAGATGCATTGTTAATACCTTGTTGCCTAGGTCAAATGCCTTAGGCATTTTTTTGTGATTTTTAAAGAAAATCAAATTTGAAACCATGTGCATTGCCCTCTCACTAGGGTAGGCTCTTCAATGCCTTAGAAACATTTCATGCCATGAATTTTTCCTTGGGAGAAATTGAATGATGACTTTAGGTCCTGTGTCTTTTTCCTAAGTCTTGAGTAGTCTAGGGTTCCCCTTGGATTTTGAATCAATATATGTGATGGGGGCTTATTTTATTTTGTGATTTTTATAGAAAAATCAAGTAGAGAGCCTTGTATAATATTTTGATTTTTGCAAACATTGATGCAAAATCAAAATATTTGAGATAGGTAAAGAAAAATTAGAGCATTTGGAAGTGAATTGTAAAAAATATGATGTAAAAAGGGAGACTTTCTATTTTGTAATTTTGAAACTACAAGCTGTAAAACACTAATTAAGCAATGTTTCTATAAATTTCTTAGTTAGTTGTTATTTAAATGCAGTTGGATGATGCACTTGAGTTGACAACAAGACTTTCCATTTTGAGTTCAGTTCCTGGGTGGATTTGGAAAAGAGGTGGCAGTTTGAACCTTCTATTTCCAGTTTTGGGCAGTTTTGAACCTAATTTTGTGGAGTATTTGGATCAACTTGTTGGAGATGAGAAATTTTCATTTTGGTGAATTTGTTTGGAGCAGTTTGAGCCCCTTCTTTTTAGGATTTTTCCTTGAGCTCAAAAATGCAGAATGAGTTGTTTTTTGATGATGTAGTGAACCTTATTTTTCTATTTTTGCATCATGGATATCATTTGATGCCTATAAGTTGGAGAAATTTTGAATTTCTCAGGGTTCATATTTATGTTTCTTGCTCTCATATGCATTGCAGAGAGTTTTGTAAACTTTTGAATCATATTTTGATGCCTTACTCCTTCAATTTCAATATAAGCAGTAGATTTTTCCTTTCCATTTCTCTTGTCATGTTCTTACAATGATAATTTGATGATTGTTTATGATTCAAAGTGTTGAATTCTTCCATTGTCTTATTATTGTGGGTTGTAGGTAAGAATTACAAATAGTTTAGGTTGCATATTGTATTCAATTGTTCTTGAGTCTTTATGCAAAGCACTATTGAGCTAAATGTCTTGAGGTGGATTGTGAGAGCTAATGTTTCAAAAGAGGTTTTTGTGAGTTAAGTTCTGTTAGAATCTCTGAATGTCCAAGTGATCATCGTTAGTTGTAGGTTTAATTTTTAGCTTTCTTCCTATCCCTTTCCCCTGAAAAGTTCAAAGGTTAGGTGATTAGCTAGAGGGATCCAGCCCACTCTGGAGATTCACTCCCACCAATTGATTGACCCACAAATAAGGAAGTGTTTCCATGTTGCAATAGGATAGCCAAGCCTAGCTTTAATACTAAGGGTGCAATCCTAGTTTCCAACAGGTTTTTCCATGCCTAGTGGGACTCTAAGGACTTCTCTTTAGAGTCATTTCTAAGTTATTGACTATTGTCTGGTATATGCAGCAATATTCTCTACCTACAGAGGTCCAAAAAAGTATACCTGGTGACTCCTGAATGTTGGTTTTATTGTAGATTTGGTGAAGACAGCTTATGAGAAGAATCCAAACAAGATCAAGTCTAAGACCTTTTGAGTATTTATAGTTGTCCCCATTGAGAAGAAGAGGCAGAACACCAAGTACTTTTGAATCAACTAGAAGAGAAAATTCTACGCCTCCTGAGCTTAGTCCCATTGTCTCAGTAAAGAGGAACCCAACTCCAATATCTCAAGTACCTCCTATGGTGAGGCAATTTTCTTTTGCTCCATTCAACAGGGGCAACACGTTACTATTGGCCAGGCATGACAACATTCTAGTTGGTGCACTCAAGGGGCTTCCATACTTCACGGGAGAGGACCAAACTACCCCAGTTGAACATATCAAAGATGTGGCAACGTTGTGTTTAATGCACAACATAATAGAAGAGAATGTAGCCATAAGATTGTTGGCTACCTCATTGAAGGGAAAATCCCTTCAATGGTTCAAGGGGATCCCAGCCAACTCCATTGCAACTTGGGACCAGCTTGGTGATGGTCTCCACTGGCAATTCATGGACAAGTCGGACCACTTGTCATTGTTTTAACAACTGAGCACTATCAAGCGTGCTCCACATGAGCATATGGCCGACTTCAATTCTAGGTTTCAAAGAACCTAGGATAGGATACCTCAAATTTTCAAAACCACACCCGAACATGCCTTTCTATTTTTTTTGAAAGCCTTGAATGTTGAGATATCAGTTATGATACAATCTATAAGTGCTGAAAATTGCTTAATCCAAGCTGGGAAAATTGCACCTAGACCACCCACTCCTATTTTTCTCGAGATCCAGCCACTCGTTCCTATCAATTTTCCTCCCATTGTTGTTGTTCTACCAGTCCCAACTATAGGTTATAGGGTTGCTAATCAAGAAAGTGTCATTGTTGATCAAAATAAGGAAATACAAGAGTTAAAAAGCATACTACAAAACTTTGGTTAAGTCCTTTAGTAATGAGTTCGTGAGTCTCAAAAAACAAGTTGGCCAAGAAAATAGGCCTTATCAAGTTTCCTATCAGCCAAACTTGGAAAATAAGCAACTATTTCAAAATGATTTTCAAAGACAACGGAGGGGTTTTAACCCCAAGCCTTTTCAGCCTCATGATCCTAATGTAGCTAGCCCTTCAAGAGAGATCATACCACAGAATAATTTGGCCCAAGAGCACAAGTGGTGTTACCCATGCAATCAACCACATAATCAGGCTGCTTGCATGAGTGGATTGGAAAATTGGGTCCCCATGGTACAAAACCAATGTGTTTCCTCAGAACGTTTGCCAAATGAGAATGTAAAACAGCCAAGCAATTCTGAAATTGCATTAGTAAACTGGAAAAGTGAAAAATATTGTGGGGTTAATCATATCTAGAGCTAGAACCAGCAAGGTTTGTTCGTTGCTACAAACACAAGGTCAAAATAGAGAGTCGTTGAAGCTAAACAACAAGTTGCAAGTTTGTAACAGCAAGCTGTTAGAGACAAAAATTATGTTGGTCCATCTCAAAAAATTCCTATAGCTCAACCGAAGGTGCATATTCTATAGAGAGAATAGCAGAAGGTAAATAATAATGTTGTTGATTCTTTAAGACAGCAAAATTTAAATCCCATCTCTTTCAATGTGGTTGAGCATTTGAAAAAAGTTACAATCAGCTTATTCGTTATGGATGCATTACACATTCTAGGGCAAAAAGATTTGTTACAAAATGCACTATCTAAAATTTCTTCTAAAGATGTTGTGAACGGAGAAAAAGGAAGAACTGTACTCACTAATAGTCCAGAGATTAAAGAAGGCCAACACAATTACAAAGTTAAACCCTGACCTTTCTATCTAAGTCTGATTATAAGTGATAAAATCGTCCATAACTGTATGATAGATTCCAGAGCTAGCAGCTTCGTCATGCCAAAAAGCTTAGCAGATAAGTTAGGACTGGTTTATGTACCTGTGTCAAAAAAAATTGTGTAATTGGATGGATTTTTTGTCCAAACAATAGGTATCATAAAAAATCTACCCCTTACATTGCACACTTGCCCCAATTTCTCTATTTCCCAAGACATACATGTAATAGAGTTCCCTCCCCATTTTGCACTATATCTTTCAAGGGATTTTACATCCAGATTAGGGGGTTTCCTATCATCTGATTGGTATCACCTCTTCTTTAGAACCTGATATGGCACTAAGGTAACAATCAGGTATGAACCATTGGCAAGAGACCATATCGAACCATACGTTCCTAGTCCAGTAAATGCTAACCTATACACCATGGATGGGCTAGAGAATCAAGTCATGACCTTACGACCAAATGTACTCAATAAGGAGGGAAACCTCAATGAGTTGGTAGCCCAAGAACACAACCTTGATCCTTTTACCCACATGGAGGATGAAAGGTTAGACGTTTACATAATCCATGAACCCAAGGTGAAGGTCCCTAATTTGGTTAAGGGTCAACGTCAGCCTTTGAATAGTGATGCAAAGTTCTTGGAGGATGAGGAGGTGATCAAGGAGTGGAAGGAGTTTCTCTTCAGTGATCAAGTTTTAGATGAGGAAGGAGGTCTTGGAGAGGATGAGACATCTATCCAAGAATGGATTAAGGTACTTTTTGAAAATGAGAATTCAAATAAAGAAGAAATCCCTAAATAATATGGAGAGGTTGACCATGAATGGTTGGAGATGCAGATTGATGATCAAACCTTGGATCAAGAGGAGGTCTATGATGAAGAATTTCTCATTGAAGTAAGTAGAGATATTGAAAATTATTTTTAGAGAGAAGATCATATGGCTAAAGAAAATCTGTTGCTAGAGGATTTTGATTTCTCTATTGAAAATTGTGAAGATACAGCCATTGTTGAGCCATAGCTTCCAACTAAATGGTAAGAACGGTTACCTAACTTTGATGTTGAAGTTAAAAGGAGTATGGCCATGATGGGGTCAATGGATACTGGTGAATAGACATTTTATGAGTACTTTGATAAAATCTTATCTTAGAGAGAAAATTTTCAGTTGAATGAGGATATGAATGATAATATGGTAAGAGAATTTTGTTAAATGAAGTTTAGAGAGTTTCTTGTTGGAGAATTCATTCTCAAATGGGATGAGAACAAGAATAAACTAGGAAGACATTCTAAATTTGATGCAATCTGGGAGGGCCCATTTGTCATAATAGAATGCAGAGAGCATAATTCATTTCAGCTCTCGAAGTTAACTGGAGAAGTACTTCTAATCCCTATCAATGGGATCCATTTGAAACATTGTTTATGAAGTTTTAAGTTCTACCCCTGTACTATAGTAGAGTAGTTGCTGCTAATAAGTGCTTGGAGCACTTTCCTTTCAATATTTTTCTTTTCAACAAGTGCTTCTGCACGTTGCTTTCTGGCCACCAGGGCCTTGTTTGTTTGTTGTTTTGTTGTTTTGGTATTGTTTTTGCTACTGTTGGGAGTTGCAAGTCTCATATTTTTTAGAAATTTTGAGTTTCAAAAGGGAAGAATTGACTCCATTCCCAATGGATATTCTTAAGGAAACTAGCCTAGTGCTTAGTAGGCAAGCATCTAGCAAAGGTCACCAAAAGTGTTATCAATTTTTCACACAGCTCAAATTGACAGAGCTGGTTATGCAAGTTCATTTTAAGGTGAATAATTTTAGTTTGTTATTGCAGATGTTTTAACCATTGCAAATTCTTGAATTGTTTAGTTTTAAAGAAGTGCAATGTGTTTTTAGTTGCTTTGTATGATTTGCAGCATTAAGTATTGCATAAAAATTAAAACAAGTGCTTTCATTCTGTCATTCATTACCAATGTTCCATTCATTATTTGCAAGAAAAGAAAGTACAGAATTGAACAAGTATTTCACAAATGATTTTTCTATTCATTGGAGTAAAAAAGGAGAATTAAGTGTCCCACACAAGCCATGGGAGTAGCTGGAACAATGAATCACAAAGAATATTATATGCTACTAAAGATAAAAGAGGGAGAAAGAGCATGTAAGAAAGAACATAATCATCATTTCCTAATGATGCCTTCGAGTTGCTTTCAGAGTTGAGCTCTCCTTTTTGCTTCCATGCTCCAAGTGAACCTATAGGTTGATGAAAGTTTTGTTAGAGCTCAGACTATGAACATTCCTACATGGTCCATCAACAATAATGTAGAATATTGTCTATGATGTATTGAATCAATTGAGCAAGAACAAGATGAGTACAAGAGAATAACAAGGAGAAAGCATCATGAGAAACTTCCAAAATTATTATTTTAATCTGACATTTTGTTTTTCTTGTGCAATTATAGGAAAAGCCATGTTGCTATTTTTTTTAATATCATAAAGCATGTGGTGTAAAACGAGCTCCCACAAGGGTTGAGACCCAACATACTTTCCCTCAACATTCCACATAGGGTTTTCAGAAAAGAACCAACTCAATATTACTCAAAGAGATATGCATCTAATGTAGTGCATCCAAGTTCCATGAAAGCTCAAGCAAGTGACCATCTAGGACAGTCAAGTCTGATAGTGCAATCAATTGAAAATCATAGAGGATCAATTGCTCAAGTGGATTGACATCAAGTGCATCATCACATAATGTGATAGTGAACAGGAATACATAATGCCTTGTTTACAAATCAAATGATAACTAAAGCAAATGAAGAAGCTTCTAATCATCATCACCAGGTGTTTATATTTCAAAATATTCCATGCAATGATTTTTTTCACATCATCATGTTGTTGTCTAGGAGATAAAAATGCATGAAGATTGGCAAAAGGAGGCTTCTCCTGTCAAGAAGATAGAGTTATCAATGGCTGCAAATGAACTTCTGAAAGTAGAAGATGGGATGAAAAGAGCCATGGTGGACTCTGGATTCAATGCATAAAGTGTTGGAACTAAATAAAATGTGAAACAACATCATTCATGAAGGTAATTTGCAAAAATTGAGCTTGTTTCAATACTTTGATGCCACAAATGTGAAAAGAAATCTTATTGTATGATTCTATGTTCCAAATAAAGTATAAAATTGTAGTGGAAGTAAGCTGGAAATGCATTTTTTCTAAAGCATTCAAATGCATGAAATAAGATATTATAAGCATCAAAGTAACCTACAAAAACATTTCAGTGGCTTTGAGCAAATGTTGCATGATGAGAAGTCGAAACATGTCAAGATAAAGTGCATTTGAGGGTGAATGTTTGTATGTTTCATCAAGCAAGTGAGAGCAAACAGAATGACAACCACATATAAATAGTGCAATCAAAGGTGCATGAAGGTATGAGGAAATATTTTGCTTGATAAGCTATTGAAAAGGTGTCAGATGGAGTTGAACTTCATTGTGTTATACATTTCAAGCAAAACAGAAAACAAACAATTGTTGACCTATGCATTGAGCAAAGAAAATACAAGTGTTTCTTGAATAACATACCAACTTACATCATTAAAGAAGATTTCTAAGTGGAGCAAAGCTACTACCTAAATGTGAACAAGCAAAGATACAGTAGCATGTGGATAAATGAAACATTATTATTTTCCAAAACAATGAACAATGCTCAAGTTACCTAGGGTTTCAAAGAAAATGAGACAGTGATGTCTAGTTTGTCATGTCAAAAGATGCATATGCATGAACAGAGGAACCAGGACATATTTTGCATATATTGGAAATGAGAGCACTAATTCTATCATGGTTTCAACAAAAAATTTCATGGATAATATTATGAATTTTCAAATGCGAAGATAAAAGGAATAATTTGAGCTCAGTCGAGAATGGAGAGAACCCTAGATTATGTTCTCATACCCATGGCCTGTAAAGGCAATTTCTCTCCATAAATCACAATACCCACTTAGGTTTTGTGTTCAAAATTCAAATACAAGAAATAGCAAGGGATTGAGCCCTTAACAATAGAGATTCTTTCATAAAATGGTGAAATCAAAGCTACAGGTCGCGGCCTTGAGGGGTTTTGGAAACCCATAAAATGGAAAGCATATATCTAAAAAATGTTTTCATTTAAAAAACTATTTTTATTTGCATATTGTGGGCCGAGCCCCATAATATTTCATCCAACAAAAAAGAAGGAGAACACACAGTATAGCCATAGCCAATGCAATGGCCTATATCAAAAACCCACAAAATCCTCATTTTTCTTTGTAAAGAATTGCTTGAATACATTTTATTTAAGAGGGAAATGCCTTTAAGAGTGAAAAGAGAAGGTTTACCTTCAATGTTGATGTGGAGAAGTACAACAAATCCCATGGATAGAGCCTTCAAGGATCTCGAACATACCCTCTAATGGCCACCACAAGAAGTGGAGAGGAATGGCAACACAACAAAACACAAAAGGCGTCAAAAACTAGTCACAGTCGTAGACTTGAGGCCTTTTCTTCTTCATCGAATGGAGTGAAAATGTATCAAAATGCAGATAAAAGTTCTTACCATTCAATGCAGAAGAAGGCACAACAAAATGGAGAAGAAAAGAGCTCGAATGGTGGAGTCTCTACTCCAAACCCTAGTCTCCCATGGCGACACCCAGTAGAGCCCTATTTTTCCTAGCTTGGCCGATGTAAATGGTAACCAAAAAAATGTGTTTGAGGCATTTTTTTTTAGGGTTTTCCCCATGTGTTAATTTGAATGCGATTTTAATCACATTTCTTTTCCAAAAAAACAAATGCATTGTTAATACCTTGTTGCCTAGGTCGAATGTCTTAGGCATTTTTTTGTGATTTTTAAAGAAAATCAAATTTGAAACCATGCACATTTCCCTCTCACTACGGTAGGCTCTTCAGTGCCTAAGAAACATTTGATGCCAAGAATTTTTCCTTAGGAGAAATTTAATGATGAATTTAGGTCATGTGTCTTTTTCCTAAGTCTTGAGGAGTCTAGGGTTCCCCTTGGATTTTGAATCAATATATGTGATGGGGGCTTATTTTCTTTTATGATTTTTTGTAGAAAAATCAAGTAGAGAGCCTTGTATAATATTTTGATTTTTTCAAACATTGATGCAAAATCAAAATATTTGAGATAGGTAAAGAAAAATTAGAGCATCTAGAAGTGAATTGTAAAAAATCTAATGTAACAAGGGAGACTTTCTATTTTGTAATTTTGAAACTACAAGTTGTAAAAGACTAATTAAGTAATGTTTCTATAAATTTCTTAGTTAGGTGTTATTTAAATGCAGTTGGATGATGCACTTGAGTTGACAACAAGAATTTCCATTTTGAGTTCAGTTCTTGGGTGGATTTGGAAAAGAGGTGGCAATTTGAACCTTCTATTTTCAGTTCTGGGCAGTTTTGAACTTGATTTTGTGGAGTTTTTGGATCAACTTTTTGGAGATGAGAATTTTCCATTTTGGTGAACTTGTTTGGAGTAGTTCAAACCCCTTCTT
This sequence comes from Sequoia sempervirens, assembly GCA_007258455.2. Classification (NCBI taxonomy): domain Eukaryota; kingdom Viridiplantae; phylum Streptophyta; class Pinopsida; order Cupressales; family Cupressaceae; genus Sequoia; species Sequoia sempervirens. The sequence goes on along the minus strand of VDFB02335080.1, from coordinate 83,886 downwards.
TTCAGGCTTTTTCCTTGAGCTCAAAAATGCAAAATGAGTTGATTTTTCATGATTCAGTGGGCCTGATTTTTCTATTTTTGCACCATGGATATCACTTGATGCCTATAAATTGGAGAAATTTTGAATTTCTCAGGGTTCATATTTTTGTTGCTTGCTCTCATATGCATTGTGGAGAGTTTTGTAAACTTTTGAATCAAATTTTAATGCCTTACTCCTTTAATTTCAATATAAGCAGCATATTTTTCCTTTGCATTTCTCTTGTCATGTTCTTACAGTGATAATCTGATGATTGTTTATGATTCAAAGTGGTGAATCCTTCCATTGTCTTATTATTGTGGGTTGTAGGAAATAATTACAGATAGTTCAGGTTGCATATTGTATTCAATTGTTCTCAAGTCTTTATGCAAAGCACTATTGAGCTAAATGTCTTGAGGTGGATTGTGAGAGGTAACGTTTCAAAAGAGGTTGTTGTGAGTTAAGTTCTGTTAGAATCTTTGAATGTCTAGTTGATCATCATTAGCTGTAAGTTTCACTTTTAGCTTTCTTCCTATCCCTTTCCTCTGAAAAGTTCATAGGTTAGGTGATTAGCTTAAGGGAACCAACCCACTTTAGAGATTCACTCCCACCAATTGATTGACCACAAATTAGGGAGTGTTTCCATGTTGCAACAGGATAGCCAAGCCTAGCTTGACTGAGGGTGCAATCCTGGTTGCCAACAAAAGTAGTTGGGGCATTGCATAAACCAAAGGGTAGAATGGTCCAGGAGCACCAATCCATTTCAGTGATTTTTCTCTGGTTGTTACATGAAGAGTTGAGTCTAGGAGTTAGAGTCTAGGAAGTTGGAGCTTTTGATTCTAAATAAGGTCAATGGAGACCATTTTTATGTAATTGGCAAACTTTGGTGCCTTTTGGAGTCTATATTGTAAAAGTTGTAAATCATGTCAAGAAGTTATCAATATGGGAAAAAGTTGTCAAGGATAAATTTCATTTTATTGTGTTATGTCAGGTTCTTAGGTTGAATAAGGTCTAAATGGACCATTTTTAATGTTCTAGGTGAATAGGAGAGTCAATTTGCAAAATAATGCAAAAAGGGCAAAAATGTTGTCAATAAAATATGCAAAAAGTGTAATTTTTGAACCTCAATGGTCATGGCGAGTTTGAAGGTTAGTTGTAGGGAGTTAAGTCAATTTTTTTATGATGGAAAAGGTTTAAATAAGTGAATTCCATTTATGTAATGGTTGGTTGGAGGATTTGGAAGGAATAACAATAAGGATTTTTCCTGTTTTCATCATTTTTTATGTTTTTCTTGACATTTCTAGGTCTGTACAGACCCGTACTATTGTACTTCAGTTCAAATTTGTTAGGAACTTGTGGTAGATAGTTTAATCTTTCATTTTCATCCATTTGGGAGGATTTTCATTGAGTAAAACTCATTTTATTGTCAAATCTCAGAGGATGGTCTGACTTTGTAGAATCAAGGGTTTTTGGAGTTTTAAATGGAATTCCGACTCACTCCTCCTATTGTAAACTCTGTGGAATAGAGGAATGAGTCTTGTAGGCTAGGTTTAGTTTCTAGGATGTAGATCTTGTGAGGGAAAAAAGAATTATGGAAGTTGAGTTGTTCTTGACGAAATTGAGTGGAAAAGTGCATGAAAATGGAGGTTTAAGGCTAGGGTTCGATGAAATCTATGCGCATAGTGATATTTCTAAAAATTTTAAGCATGTATAGGCTTAAATAATGGTGTTTGAATTGGTTTCAAGGTTTGTGAGATAGTTTTTCAATAAACCCTCATAAGAATAGCCAAAAACAAGGATTTCTTGATTAGGTGTTAGGGAAAGTGAGTCTCTACAAATGAATGGTGAAATTGGTGGTTTTTAGGGCTGGTGAGTGCTTCCCCATTGAGTTTTGGGATTTTTGAGGTGTTTCTAAGGTGGTTACTTTGGAAATTAAGCCTATTTGGCCATGTTGAGCAGCGTAGTTTGCTTGTTTTGTGAAGGTTAGTCCAAAGGAGTCCTATGTGGGTTTGATGTATGTTGGAGAAGACTTAAATGGGTGCTTGGAATGGTAGTTTTTTGCAGAGGTTGTTAAAGAAAATCTAGAGTTAGCTTGGTGGAAAGGGGTCTGCAGACCTACAAGAGTGGCTAGGTGGAAAGTTGAAAGTAAGCCTAGATTGAGTTGGAGAGAGGAAAAGTGGTTGGGAATCCCTTGTGTTGTGAAGGTGAGTTGTTTTCCATCCTATATTCCTATCATAGAACAAAGTAATCATAGGTACCCCAAGGACATATAAATAGTGTTTTGTCTTAATCCTCTGGAGCATTTTTTATCTGATTATAACCACTGAAACCATCTAGGAATGAGAAGTACTTCTTCCATGCTAAAGATTCAAGCACTTGATCTATAAAGGGAAATGGAAAGTGGTCCTTCCTAGTGGCTATGTTTATTTCCCTATAATCTACACATACCCTCCATTTTCCACCTTTCTAGGGAACAATGACTAAAGGTGATAAACATTCACTGTCAAATATGGGATAAATGAAGCCTACATCAAGGAGTTTTTTAAGTTTAGATTTAACTATTCTCTCAAGGCAAGGTTAATTCATCTTTGAGGCTATCTAATGGGATTATAACCATCATTTATATATATCTTATGCATATATATTTCAAGATATATACCCTTCATATCATGGAAGTCCCATGCATAAGCTATTGCATGTTCCTGCAACACTATGTGTAGGGAATTTTGTTGTTCTTCAATCAATGCATTATTTATATTCAACATTTTTCCTATCATTATTTCTAGTTATTTGGATGATTCTTACATAGATGATAGGTCAAGGCTAGGAACGATTGGTACACGCTATTGTGGCATTAAGGAATGGAAGATCTAAGATATGTCTTCTAAGGAGTTGGTAGGTATAATGCATTGCAAAGGGTCTTGTAAGAATGAGAGATATTTGTGTTGTTGTGAGCTCCTAGCACATTCATTCTAGATTATGTGAGAAATCAGATCATCTTCATCTTTATCATCCAATAAAGAGTTGCATTCTATTTTCATCAAAATCTATACGGAATAGTGTTCTTCCTCATCCAAAGTAGGAAAAATGGTTTTCTCAAGATTAGCATGAGGTTGGGCTGGAGGATAGAGGACCAATTTCTTGGTCATAGTCCCATTAGATATTATCATTATAGAAGGAGGGGAAATGGTTTTGAAATCTTATGAGATTAAGATTCAGATTTCCAACATCCCCAATGGAGTTACCTATAAGAAACACATGCGAAAAAAAATATCTAATCTAAACATTCATGCATAATAACAAGAATCTACTCCATTGTTTTCCTACAATCACAATCTTGTGTTGATAAATTGATGCTCTCATAAGAATGCACAAGAGGTTATGATTGATTGGATATGAGAGAGAGATTCTAATGAAGTTAAAATGATGAGAAATGCAAAATACTATTAGTAAATGCAAAGATCAAAGAGAATGCAAAACAAAAGAGTGCTCAAAGTAGATGCAAAGATAACTAAAGTGCAATGAACATGGATGAATCAAAGATGAGAGGTGGATATGCTTAAATAGGTGTCCTCGAGGTGAATCTGGATTGCTTAATGAATGTGGGATAAAAGATTGACTTGGAGAAGTATATCCCACATGCATAAGATGAGTGAAATAGAAGAAGTGAAATAGGATAAATAGGTGATAAAGTGGGTGTGGAAGAGGTTAGAAGAAGGATGTAATGGAGAATATTAAAATAGTTATAATATTATTAAATGGATTAAATACATTAAAATTATAGTAAAAAGGAGGAAATTGATATTATGATATAATGAAGAACAATAATATAATAATATTTGGATCCATTTAACGATTGGAAATTTTTGAATAAGAGGACACTTTTAATGAAAACTTTTATGTGTCTACATTTTTCCTCTCTTTGAGACAATGCAGCCTGTCACGTTGTTTCAAAGAAAATTTGATCAAATGATTCATGCCCCAAGGATACCCTGATAAGGATAATGATGAATATGATATGCCCCCTTGAGAGATTAATCAAACAGATTGTAAGAAGATTGATCTCTCAATAGATTACAAGAAAATGATTAGATGATTGAAATTGCACAAGCGATTAAGTAGTGATGTACATTTGGTTGAAATTCATAGTTGATGGGAATAACTGAACAATTGATGGAAATGATTAGTATAGCTAGGTTGATAAGTTGATTAAGCTGATTGAGATTGATGCTTGCACAAGACAAGTTGATACAAGGATTGATTGATTGATTGATTGATTGATTAGGGGGTCATGATATTTCAAGAAGCAATTTTATTGATTTGAGATTTGATTCAAGAGACATACATCAATTAGATACAACAATTGATTGATTTTTTCTACGACAAGGAAGATGAACAAAATGATGAAGAGAAAATGAGAGGGAAAGACAATGAAAGAAATGATTGATGAAAAGGGAGAATGCAAGGTGATGAGAATTCTTGTGCTTTTTAAGTGCTTATATCATCATAGAGCTTATTATGTCACAAATTAGTATAAGCATCTAGATAACATGAACATCTAGATGACCTAAATACTATTTCTATTTTTATTTAGTAGTGAAGTATAAGCATATAGGTATAAGGACCTAATATGACCTAAATACTTATTGCATGGAAGACACTATCAAACAAGGAATGTTCTCGTCCACACTAGACTCATATGTCCTCAATGGTTTTAGACAACCATGTCTTAAGACGAGTCATCATGTGAATAAGAAATAGTCCACAGATAGAAAACTAGTGAACATGCCCCATCCTTGCCTCTCTAGTCAAAGACATCCTCAAGAAGCTAAAACACATGCCACCAAAGAAAAAAAATCATAAATCAATGAAAAGACCAACAAACAGACAAACATCATGTTTCAATGTAGAACTGATTTTTGTCACAATTTATGTGTTTTGGTTGGATTTGAAAGATGGATTGATAGGTATCTTGCAATGTTTGTTTGATTTTTAATCATGGTGCATTTTGCTACTATTGAAGTTCAAAGCTATGTGGCAATCTGAAAGTGTCATTGTTTTGGAATTTTCAACTCTTTTGGATTTTCTAAATATTTGATTTTTTTGGATTTTTTAAGGATATTTTGTGATTTTTATGGATTTTTTCAAGACATTTTATGATTTTTATGGATTTTTTTCAAGATGTTTTATGATTTTTATGGATTTTTTCATGACATTTTATGATTTTTAGGGATTTTTTTAGGACATTTTTTTATTTTTATGGATTTTTTCAGGACATTTAAGATGGAATGAGATGATATGACTGATTGAAGGAATAAGATCTTCCATAATAGAGGTAATGCAACCATGGATAAATGATAGATAAAAAGGAAAGATTCACTATAAAACATGTCACACAAGCAACATATCTATTGTCAAAAGATGATAATGGTTGGTTGATTGGATGCCAAGAATTATTGATTCCATAGGGAATGATGATGGTAAGTACTTAGGATCACTGATTCCTCTAAGTATGATAAGATTGATGATTGATTGACAAAAGATATGAGGATTGGATAATGTTTTATAGCTAGGCTCAAATATGATTTGCACGATAAGATTCAAGGTTGCAAAGGGACATGATGGCCCACCTTGGGGTAGTGTAATCATGGATAAATGATAAGGATGTGAACTATGATGGAATGGTAATGCATAAGGATATGAAAGGAAATCCAAAGCATGCATTTGTAATTTTTCCCCTAATCTCATCAAGAACAAAGGAAGGAAATGGGACATGGATTTTGATAAGCTAGGAGATGTGGAATAGAAGAATGCAAGGATAAGGATAATGAATAGGATGATCAAGATCAACTAGATAATATATGGACACAATGCCTAAGTATTTTTCCCCTATTCCTCATCATGACCAAGGAAGGGAAGAAAAGATGTATTTAGATAGAATGATGGAATATGGATAAGGGGAAGAATATGGTACAGAAGATATGGATAAAGTGTATAGGATAAGATGTATGACATTCAAGAAGATCCTTAACCTTGTCAAGAACAAAAGTGGAAAGGTAAAGGATGAACATAAAGAGGATAATGGATATAAATGACAGGATGGATGACACTTGCCCCCAAGTGTAGAGTGCAAGAGGAATATGGAAGATAGGATATGGATAGGGATAAATGAATATGGAAGATAATATATGCATGAGAGGAAGATGGAGGGAGGACTCAAGAATCAAGTTCCACAACTAATATCCCTCAAATATGTGCTCTAATAAACCATGGAAATGGGAATTAGGCTCATAAGTGTTGATAGATTAATGGTATGATAGAAGAAGCTAAGGCTTATTCAAAGGTTTGGATTAAAGGAGGATAATGGGGGAAGAATGTTGGATAATGGATAGGAGGTTGGAAGGCTTGTTGATGGATAGATGGAAAGGATGGAAAGATCAACATTGGCACACACCTTGAAGGGTGGTGGAGTGATGGAGGAAAAATAGAGTAAGGTGACGGGTTTTTAGATGGACGATTGGAGGAAGCTTTTGGATTAGCAAATTTGGATGCCAATTTAGGTTTTATTACTTCTATGAGACTTTTAGGAATCCACATAGCTTTTTACTTTGATTTTTTCTTTGGGGGCCTTTGTGGCCTTTGAGATTTTTATTTTTGATTTATGGACCTTTGTGGTATTTGAAAATTTTCTTTTTGCTTTGTGGGCCTTTGTGCATTTTGAAATTTTTTATTTTGACTTGATGGGACTTTGTGGCCTTTTGGATTTTTCTTTTGACCTTGGATCATATTTTCTTTTATTTTTGCGTGTCTCTTCAAGGAGACATTTTTATCCTTTGATATATGTGAAATCTTTTGACATTTGGCACCCAAATTGCTTCCAAAAGCAATGGGATAAGTGGATGGAGATGAATGATACAGAGGTACTATGGATGGGTTAATGTAGGTAGAATTTTGAGAAGGCATCAAGGATGTGTGCCTTTGTTGTTCTTGATGAATAGAAGATGGAGGGATGTAGGGCCCCAATATGGATGGAAGGGTTGAAGAACTAGGGTTTGGATGATAAGGACCAAGGATAGATGGAAGGTTTGATGGGCTAGGATAAGGACCTAGAATAGATGGAAGGTTTGATGGAATAGGATAAGGACCTAGGATAGATGGAAGGTTTGATGGACTAGGATACTTGGGTTTATTTTGATGGAATCTGGACTTACAATGGGTACCAATGTCTTGAGTGTGAACTGTATAACCAAGGCCATGATAATATGTATTTTCCTAGATATAAATGGCTTCTACGATACCTTGTTCATGAAGGCCTAATCATTTTCCTTTGTAGTTCATACTTTGACACATTCATTTGTCAACGGGATATGTATTATTTATGAAACAAGATGCAAGTTCATCATGAGGTGGATGTGATATGGAACGAATAACAAGATCTTGGAGTAAACCACCTTGGATAAAAGTGAGGGAACCCATTTGATAGGTAAGGGGCTCATGGATAGCTTGAATACGGGTGATAGACTCTTGTGGAGGATTGTGATCATGAGGAGAATTAGGATGGGTGATAGGATCTTGACATGTGGATGATGGGGTACTTTGATCTTAACTTAGAAAAGGATCATGAGGTGTAGGAGATGGAGTAGCTTGATCTTTATTAGGTATGGAATCATCATGAAGTGGTATGAAAGGCATATCCTAACCATGAGAAGGATGAACATCATCATGGAATGAAAGGGTATCCTTGAATGGAGGTATATCTTGATCTTGATGAGGAAGGGAATCATGATATTTTTTAGAAAGAAGATATTGATCATCAGATAGTAGGACATCATTGGATATGATGGAAGAACTATCATGTTCTTGGGCTGAAATGGAATCATGAGATGATATGGATTCATTAAATGAGGTGGAAGGAGGACTTGGAAGGATACTTTTCTCTTGAGATGGAAGGGGGTCATCTTGGATTAAACAAAATGAAATGAGGGGATCATCAAGAGATTCTTGAGAGATGGGATCTTGGTCAAAGATTGGAAAGGGTTGTGGAATTGTGGTATCATTGGATGGAGTGGAAAGAATACTTTAATTTTGATGTGTAGGGGAGTCTATGATAGCATGCTTTGGACTAAGAGATTGGAATGAATTATTGGATGTAGAAGGTATGATAAGATAGGTTGGTTGGATGAAATCGTTAACTTGGGTGGAAGACTCGTGAGGTTTATTTTGACTTATGGGGGATGAAGATTGATGCATGACATGGTAGGATTGCACAATATTATTTGTGTTTGAGGACTTAGATTTCTTTGCACATAATTCTTCAAAAATGTCATCAACAAGGGTCTTGGAGGATGGGGATGATGTATTCCATGCTAATAGTCTTTGGAGAAAATCGTCAAAGGATTCTTTGGTTGATGGATTAGAGCTTGTGAAGTTGGATGGTGATGTTGGTGTAGGACTAGTATGCTTTGAGATAGGAATTTTATTAGATGGTGATGGAGGACAAGTAGATGGAGTGGTGTATGATTCCAAACCTAAGGTGGTATTTCCCTTGTCAATAGTATCATTAAGATGACCTAAGATTTCTACAAAGTTCTCATCATCACTAGGATCTAAAAAAATTTCATCATCACTAGGAGCAAAGTTTGACCCACCTCAGAGGATATATGGTTTTGGATTATCTTCATGATTAGGAGAAGGGGCTCCTCGAAGTATGACCTTGGGCTTGTGACTAGGATTGTTAAGGATTAGGATCATTTTAGGAAATTTTTAGGATGTTTTGAGGATGTTGTAGGATTATTAATGAAATTTTGAGAAGGTTATGGATGGTTTAGGGATGATTATCATGATGGTTTAAGGTTACAGAACCCAAAAATTGTGATAGGTGATGATGGTTGATTGAGATTTATTTTAAACATGCACGCAAGACACAAGCAAACAAAATGTGTTTGATTTTGTTCTTGATTCAAGATGAAAACAATCATGTGCAATCCTAGGGTTGGCAAGGGTAATATTTGTTGGGTTCCCACTTGGATTTCTCTAGCCATGCCTATTCAGAGTGGATGACCTAGGAACTTGGTAGCACTAGCTCCCCTTCATAGAACTCACTTCTTGGGCATACCAAGTTCCAAATTCCCTAAGACCGCAAGGATCTTAAGAAATTTTCCATCTCTACAATGAACCGCGAAAGTGTGGAATGGCTTCAGAGGTCCGACCTCCTACACCAACAAATAGAAGGATTTTGGGCTACTAAAATATTTGGCTCTTTTAGTGAATACTCAGGGACACGACTCCTCCCAAGCATCCAACAAGCCATTTAGGGATTTAATCACTCTACTAAGGGATCTTATATGGTTTACAGTAGGTACCCTATTTCGAGTGACACTGTACAGCAAGGAAAAAGATTGTCGTGAGGACTTGACAATTTAGTCTTCTCCTTTTATATATCGGCCTGAGTGAAAAACCAGTTGGATTCATTCCCTCTTGCGAGGCAAGCCCCTCTAAGGGATAAACACAAAAATAGATGGGTTTGGCTTTCTGATCAACAATTTTTCACAAGGTGAGAGCATAATACCTACCATCTTACAAGCATGAAAAACAAAAGTTTGTTAACCCCCTAGTTAAAGCTATGTGAAGAAAGATAGTTGTTCCTTTTAAGCACCAGACAAAATGTGGTATAATCTATGCAGACAATCAGTTTCAAAATCAAGTCTTCCACGAACATCCTGCATCAAATGTCATTAGTAGTTTCAAATTTAAGCCTTAAGCAAACGTGTGTTTATATTTTTAGCTTTTGAGTCTTTGATAGGCGAACCTACAAAGAGAAAATCAACGATTAGCCATAGAATCAACAATTAAGCTATGAAGGAAAAATACATTAATCTAAATTAGAAATAAAAAACTAATCTAAAATTAAAGACTAATCTAAAATTTAAAACTAATCTAAACTTAAAAACTAATCTAAGTTAAAAAGTTAATCCAAATTAAAAACTAATCTAGGTTAAAAACTTAATCTAAACTAAAAACTAATATGTTAAAAATTTAATCTAAATTAAAAACTAATCTAAGTTAAAAATTTAATCTAGATTAAAAACTAATATAAATTAAAAACCAATTAAAAACTAATCTAAAATTAAAACTAATCTAAAATTAAAAGCTAATCTGAAATTAAGAACTAATCTAGATTAAAAATTAATCTAAACTTGAAAATTAATCTAAAATTAGAAATTGTTCTAAATTAAATCCAATCTAAAATTAAAATTAGTCTAAATTAAAAACTTTAATCTAAAAATCTAAATTAATTCTAATTTAATCTAAAATTAAATTTAAAGAAGTTAATCTAGATTTAAACCTAACTTAGAAAATTAAATCCACTATAATCTAAAATTAACTCTTAGAAAATTAATCATCATGAAGCCGAACAAGCCAAATAGTGAGTATTCTGAAGCCGAACATCAGTGAACATTATGAAGTCAGACAATGTCAGGATTATGAAGTCAAACAATGGCAAGATTGTAAAAGACCGTCATTTAAGAGTAGTACATTTAGCACCCTCAATACTTCAAAAGAAAAAATGTATTTCTGGTAAGAGTCGACAAGCAGTGTCTGAATGAATGAATGAATGCACTCTAAGTGTCTAAGGAAGAATAGGAAGTTCGAAAAAAACCTCTGCAAAGATGCCAAATCGATGGAAGGGAAGAATCTAAACACTACAAGTTTTGATGAATTGGGAAGGGACATAATAAAAGCAATGACAAAAATTGCAGAATAAAATACCGTGGAGGCATTATTTACACCTTATTTATCTCCACTAAAAATGTTAATGAAAGCCTTCAACAGACTTATATGCAATCAAAGCATTCAGAGAGAATTTATATCCGTTTGTTTGTAGGATGATGTGATTGAGGGCGTTAATTTTGAGTGGCAACAATATTCATCACTCAAAGGTTCAAATCAAATATTTGTGCTACCTAACAAGCTCATAAGTCACTAAAAACTTAATCATACAAGTGATCCATTTTTAAATTATGCAAGTGAGAATTGGTTGTAAATGCATTCACAATGTAAATCGATGCAAAGCATGTATCATATCAGCTATGAAGAAATCAATATGTTGCAATAGAAGAAATCGATGCTCTACAAAATATAGATCATATCAAATGCAAAGAAATTGATGCAAAATGTAGATCATATCAAATTTACCTTTCAACTTTTCCAAATCATTGTTTTAGATAGAATTAATATGAAAGCATACTATATTAATAATTCCCTACCAGATTATGCATGTAAAAAGGGAAAGCTTAGTAGATGTGCATGCAAAATGTGAAAGGAAAGATAGACCAAAAAATGCTCACACCAAGTCAGCATTCAACATATTTCATCTTAAAGTTATATTGGCAACACAGAATCAACATATTTGATCTTTTTTACCAACAGAAGAAGCTATGAGAAAATATTCATCCAAACATTCATGTCAGGTTCACTATTTTGTAGATGGAGGAAAAAAAATTCTGAAATCTTATGAGATTAAGATTAAGATTTCCAACATCCCCAATAGAGCTACCTACAAGAAACACATATGTGAAAACAAATATCTAATCTAAACATGCATGCATAATAACATGAATCTACTCCATTGTTTTCCTAAAATCACAATCTTGTGTTGATAAATTGATGCTCTTAGAAGCATGCACAAGAGGTTATGATTGATTGGATATGAGAGAGAGATTCTAATGAAGTTAAAATGATGAGAAATGCAAAATACTAGTAGTAAATGCAAAGATCAAAGAGAATGCAAAAAAAAAGAGTGCTCAAAGTAGATGCAAAGATAACTAAAGTGCAATTAACATGGATGAATCAAAGATGAGAGGGGGATATGCTTAAATAGGTGTCCTCGGGGTGAATCTGGATTGCATAATGAATGTGGGATAAAAGATTGACTTGGAGAAGTATATCCCACATGCATAAGATAGGTGAAATAGAAGAAGTGAAATAGGATAAATAGGTGATAAAGCGGGTGTGGAAGAGGTTAGAAGAAGGATGTAATGGAGAATATTAAAATAGTTATAATATTATTAAATGGATTAAATACATTAAAATTATAGTAAAAAGGAGGTAATTGATATTATGATATAATGAAGAATAATAATATAATAATATTTGGATCCATTTAATGATTGGAAAAATTTGAATAAGAGGATGCTTTTAATGAAACTTTTTATGTATCTACAATCATATTTCCAAACCTACATCCAATGAATGCATCAATTATAGCTAACCATGGTCTGCCTAGAATGAGTGGGTATCCTGCAAGGCTTACCTTTGGTTGCAATACTATGAAGTCTGTTGGATACTCCCAAGGTCTAAGATTGGTTAACTAAAGTAATTTTATTGTCTCTTTATTCGTGACATTGATTGCTACCCCTAATTCTCTCAAGGTGTTCTTGATAAGGGTCCTATTAATCTTAATATCCACACTAGACTACCAAGGTTTGTGTATTTAGGGACAGTTATGTTCCCTAACATGATATCAGCAAGGTTTCTTAAGACATGAACTGTCTGAGGGTCCTTCCTTTTTCTCCCTAGTTTCTTAAGACATAGGTCCTTGACTACCTTAGTCTAGATTTGAATGTCCTTAATAGCTTGGATGAGAGGGATCTTGGTATTAATATCTTTAAGTTGATCTAGTAGATTTTTCTTAGCTTGGTTTTGATGTTTTTGAATGGGTAAGAATTCATGGAAATGAGGCTTTGGACTTGAGGTATTCTGGTGTACCTAATTTGACTTAGGTTCTAGAGGTGATTTTTCTAAAGCTTCAACTGTAGGTTCCTCATCCTCCATCTTAGTGATTTGATGGGATGAAGGTCCAACTAGTTGTTTCCCTAACCTGACGTGGACATCACTCACCTCTACCCCATAGGTGGGGTATTGCATAGCCTCGTTAGTACAAGCCTATTGGACAAACTTATTGTTAGGGTTAGGTGCAGGTTGGGCAGGTGATTGTGGTGGTATTGGTGATTGAGGTGTAGGATTTGATGGATTTGGCATAATGGCTTGTTCTTGTGGCTAAGGAGGAAGCATAGGTTTTTGATAGTTCATGTTTTGTTGCTGCCACTGCTGACCTTTTTACCATTGTGGTTGCCACTGGTTTTGTTATGTTGGCCATTAAGGATTATAATTGGAACCTTGAAAATTTTGTTGGGGCCGAGGATTTGGTTACTGCTAGTTCCAATCTTGTTGAGGTTGTTCCATTGTTGAGGGTTTCGCCATTGATTTTGGTTATTTGGCCAGGGTTGAGAATTCCAAGTAGAAAAATTCTAGTTTCCAATTGGAAAAGAGGAATTGAAATTAAGAGGGTCCTATGGCATAACTTTTCTTTGTTTCCATGGCCTTCTTTGAGCTATGTAAAATAGCTATCCATCCTCTCCTTCAAGTGGCTAAAAGTCAAGTTTCTCTATTTTGTCTTGTTGAATACTAGCCACCCTCTTGCATTTACATTTTGCTTTCTTTTGTCTACAACTGGGGTAGTATTCAATGAGCATTGCTTCAGCTTCCTCTTTCTTCTTCTTTATATGGAGAGTGTCCAATCGAGTTTCTAGGTAATTGATAATGTCCTCCTTCATGTTGGACAACAAATTAATTATATCTATCTTTGAAACCCCAATAGATGATTTTCCAATGGTGGATGTCCTCTCTCCTCTTGGCCTCTTAGTAAAGGTCCTTGAATAATTTTTACAGACCCTACAAATTTCCTCAAATGGTATTTAATAGATATCCCCTTTCCCAACAAGATGAGGGCATCCATGCAATCCTCATTGACTCCCCTCAAAAATACTAACTTGAGGGATTCTTCTGTTAGCTTGTTCTATGGGTTTTCTTCAAAGAGAATTGAAATCTCTCCACATAATCCTCTAGTGGCTCATCCTCCTATGACATTCTGAAAATGTCATCTCTCCTCCTATCAATTCCTCTATAATAGTCTTGGTAACTTTCCAAGAACATTGTTTTCATGGTATCCCAATCTGGAACAACATCCTTTCCTAATCCCATAAACCATCTTAGGGAAGAATCTTTTAGAGTGGTAGGGAAGAGCTTGAGCCAATGAGAATTAGAGGTATAGTCATAACTCCTACATAGGACATCAAATCCAAACATAAATGTGTCTGGATCTTCATTCACCAACCCATAATAAACTGGTAATGTTGAAGGAGGGATATTTTTTAGCATGTAGTAGCCCTTTCTAGGTTGGTGATTGGGAACTCAAAAGTCACACATTTAGGATCATCCACTACATCACCCATGGTTCATTATTTTCCCTCCATTGGTGTGCTAGATGTTGGTGAATAGGAAATTTCTTCTTCAATATTACCCTCGCTCTAAGTACTGGAGTCACCAATATCTGCTATGGCTTCTTGGCATGTGGAGGGAAGGAATCTACCCAAAGGGTCTCTCTACCTCTACATACAATAAATATAGCTTGGTATAGTAACGAACATGCACAATGTTAGTGTAACTTTTTGGTATTTTAATAAAACTTATCAATCCTAATATTGAAAATAAAATGTAAACTACAAAATCTTGAAAACAAGTCTATGAAAAGAGCACCATCCCCAACAATGGCACAAAAAATGTAGAGTCTAAACTAGTGTCTTGTAAACTTGGTAGAAACCACACAATTCAAAGGAATGATTAATTGAATAGTCCACTCAACATTGTAAAGACTTCATTAAATTGTCAACCAGGGCTTGTAAACTTGTGATGGTGTTGACACTATATGTGCTTTTAAATACCTAGGATTACCTAGGTTATCATATTAAAGGTATTCTACTTGCTGGAAAATCAATAAATGCATAATATTGAAAGAAGTAAACTTATGCTAATGGCTACAAGTGCCTATAGCATAGTCTGTAGCTGAACTATTGTTAATAGATAATTACTAAACTAATTCAAAACTGCTCAAAACTAGTAACTGAACTTAATCTATCCTTTGGAGTACTACAAGTCAATTGAATGCATTCATGCACATGAACTGCCATTATTGAAAATCATAATATGAGAATTTATTTTAACTTACATGCAATTTATTAAGTAATGATAAATAGAAATAATGGCTAAACAAAAGTAAAACAACTATAAATGTAGTGAATAATAGTTACCTTGAGTGGCTTGTTCAAGTGGTTGCTTTCACTTAACTAAAAACCAAATCTAAATCTTCATATTCTGTGTAACCATATAAACTTTAACTTCATTCATTATACATTCGAAAAGATCACATAAAATCTTGCTCAAAGATTGTATTCAAGAAAACCATTTCTAAACAATTGACATGTTTGTAGATTATAATTGAAAACTAAGAAGTAATTGATAACAAAATCTACCAGTATGAGATTAATCAACTAACTATCCTAAAGACTCAATCACCAGCTATACATAAGCATTGGGGATTTTATTCTAAACAGAACTCTTAATTGAAATCATTAACTACGACCTCCTAGATACCAAAGTGTGTAATTAAGATTGAATTATTCAAACTGCACCTGAAAAGAGACAAGAGATCAAATAGAATTAAAACTCTGCAAAATAGATCCACATGTGGAACACATAATTAGTTATCCAAAATCCTATCAACAAAATAATTATTCTTCTTCAATGCCTTATTAACTGTCATAATGATGCACGACTAACTCCATCAAGTGTCTCCACTAGGTAGTTATTACACTCAACTTGTTCTGGAACTTCCCTTGTTTTACTATCCAAGACCTCATTTTGTTGTGGGTTACAACTTGCAGTTGTTTTTGGCTACAGTGTCTTCTTGGGCTGCAAGAGGTTAATTCACAAAACACATACACAAAGCTAACTACCATGATTAAACATGGAATTCTAATCACATTCATACATATCTACATATAAATCATGCAATGCTACTATATCATAACTATATTTCCATTACTCTAATTCAAGTCCAAGGTTGTATAATAAGCATAAAAAGATAGCATAGCATAGGAATATGTATGAAAGGACTATCTGATAATGTCTACAAACATGCATAAAAACATCAAGAAATTGACTATTAAATAGACTCATTAGGGTCCACATAGCTACTTCCTTTATTGTATCCTTGTGAAATATTAATCTTGTCATGAGCATGTGATTTAACCTTGTTTTATGTGGTATGGATTGTGTGTATGTGAGAGTTGTTTTATTAGTCCCTTGAGTCACTTTATTAATATGGTCACTTATTTTATGTTTTATGAAGTCCTTATGTGGTATTAATTGTTTAAAAGTTCCCTAGGTGATAGGCTTATAGGGTAGGGGTATTTTTATTCCATAATACCCCTTTAATAATGTCTAAAAATCACTCTAATTAGCCACTTATGAAGTGTGAAGAAAATTAGAGTTTAACTTGGGTGGTTGGAAAGTTGAAAAGGTGGTTATCTTTTCCCCTTCTATTTATTTTTTCTATTTGTGAGGAGATGGGGGTTTTTGTCTCTTTGGGTTGATTTCTCTCTCTGATGGAGAAATGGAAAAGGACGAGTGAGGAAGAATGGAGGAAAGGGCTTGGAGAAGAAGAGAGATTCTTCCTTATCTGGGTTGGAAAATCTCTTAGTAAATCTACCCTTTTATGGTTTGATTTTTTTGTTGATACATAAATGAATGTTAGAGGGTTTTACTACCCCATGTATATCTTTATTGTTCTTGTTTAATGTGTATGTTAATTTGTGGTTGAAATCTATGTAAAGTTTTAATTTTGGATCCTTTGTGATGATGTTGTGTGTGTCGAGATTTGTTTTGGGGTAGGAGTTCCACCTTGTTAAAGTTGTACATGAATAGTCATTATGTGTGTTAAAATAAAGTATTTGAGTTATGTGAACAAGTAGTTGGTTTGTGTCAAGATTAGAATGTCAGCCATGTGTAAAATAAGTTTGGGAGAGCTATGTGACCCTCAGAGTTCGAGGGTGGACTGAATCTCAATCCTATGGTTGGGTGGAGAGCCCATTGGCCAATATCATTTTTTCTTCTTTGTGGATATTTGAATTTTAGGTACATGTGTTGAATAAGAAATATTATCTTGGTACTTTCAACCTATGGACTTCAAGAGAGAAACATGTTGGTCTTGTGAGGGTTTGCCAAGTTATTAAGAACCTATGAATGTTTTATCATTTAGAGTTCAATTATGGATGAAGGTGTTATACTCTACTTGTTAAAATGGAATAGGGAGAATAAAGGTTAGTTGATTTTATCTTGGAGGATTATAGAATTCAAAGGATAAGAATAAATTAGAAAAATCCAAGTTTTGATGAGATATTTTATGTATAGGAAGTTGTTACGTAAAATTTTAATACATATATTTCCAAACTATGCTTAATTTTATTAAAGTAAATTTTCTAATGTATATTCTAGGATATTATTGTTAAATAAATAATAAATAATTTTATTAGAAAAAAAATATCAAATATTCATCCTAATCCACTTAATTAATCAATTGTTGAGGTTATAATATTGTTGCCCCTATGCCAAACGATAATCTATTTAAAAGAAGTTTCACATATTTGATCATAAGAATTGATAAAAACTATTGAAGTATATAATTTAATGGGTTTTTCAATTATTAATCTCAAAAAATATATTCAAAAATTACATTAACCCAAATCACCAATTATGATTTATTAAAAAAACATTGACACCCCTATTCACAATAAAAATTTGTCATAAAACAATTTTACATATTTGTTCACACAGAATGAAAGACAAAGAGTTAGATGATAAAATTTAAAGGGTTTCTACAAATCCAATATTTGTATAATATATCAGAAAATCTGAGAAACCCGGTAAACCAAATAAGATTTATGATTAAAACATTATCATCTCCTACTTTGAAACTAAAACAATAAATTGAAAAAAAAAAAAAAAATTGAGTGAAACCAAGTTAGGGTATCATGAAGACAAGAGAACTTTGAAGGAACTCTTCAATTAGAAAGATAGAAACATGAGTAAAATCCCTTGCATGTATTCTTAAGTTTTTTTAAAATTAGTTTCTAGTTATCCATTAAGAGCCTTAATTGAATAGTGTTTAGAAATAATGGCTCTAAAAATTGTTGATTTTATTTATTCTTTTATTTTCAAGGTTGTGTTCTTGTTAAAGAGTTTATTTATTTATTTATTTTATTAGTGGTTGAATAATATCTCCATTTTATCCAAGAATAATAATATTTTAATTTATATTAATATGATTCAAACAACTTATCAAAGAAGGGTCTAGGTATAATAAGCAAAGTTGGTAATTGAAATCACCTAAGAATTGTTGTAAGAAGAATAATAATTTGGGTATAGAGTCATGAAGGAATAAGGTTTAATTTGTGAATTATAATATTAAAGCTTTTAGATCCATTAAAATATAGTTACTAATCAAATATTAATGAATTAAATAGTCATGAATTATGTGTATATTTATATGTTTAGTTGTGTGTGTATACTGCAAATATACATTATCAATCTCAAGTTGTTGAGTTATTAGTCATATAACATTAGTGTGTTCAATATTGGATGGTATAGTTCTTGTTATCTTATTTCTTTCATGTTTATACTTGTAATATTGGTTTAAAGAATTGCTTAAACTATTGTCTTCATTTCTAATGATTAGGCATTAAATAGCTCACTTGGAAAGGTAAATAGAATGAGGTTGATTCACCACTTAGGATACATCTTTAGAATTTGATTCTATTATATATCTCAACTTTTATGTAATTTTGATTTTACCTTTACTAATAATTTTAGATGTCTTATTTAATTTTGATTTAATGGTATAGGAAAATAATTGAGTAATAATATCTTTTGAGGTTAAGTTAATGTTATTGTGGAGATTTAATACTGGCCTTATCAATAATATGTTCCATGTTTGTGTGTAGTTTAATGATTATTAGTGTTTATACGTTTTTATTTTTTATTTTTTTAAAATGTGATTGTGTACTATTTGTTATGAAAAATACGAGGCATGACAATATTCATATCACAGTCTAAGTATGCTAAGGAATTGTTGAAGAAGTTTGGAATGGATGACTCTAAACCAGTATGTACTCCTATGGTTGCTAGCTATAAGTTGAGTGAGGATGATGAATCTCCTAAGATAAATCAAAAAATATATAGATCAATGATTGGTGGACTATTATACCTTATTACTTACTAGACTAGATATCATACATTTAGTTTGTCTTGTGGCTAGATTTCAAGAAGATCCCAAAGAATCTCATGTTGCAGTAGTAAAGAGGATATTCAGATATTTGAAGGGAACTTGGATTATGGTTTGTGGTATCCTAAGGATACTTAAATTTCTTTCAATGCATATACATATGTAGATTGGGATGGATGTGCAGATGATAGGAAAAGTACGAGTGGTGGTGCTTTCTTTCTTGGAATCAAGTTGGGTTCATGGCTAAGTATAAAGCAAGATTCAATGTCATTATCTACTGCAGAAGGAAAATATATTGCAGCAACATCTTTTTGTACACAAGTGTTGTGGATGAAGCAAACATTAAAATATGTCATAGTTTTATATGATGAACTTATTCATATCATGTGTGACAATACAAGTGTAATCAATATTTCAAAGAATTTGATAATGCATTCAAGAACAAAACATATCTCAATCTCATATCACTTCTTGAGAGAGAAAGTTACAAAGAATGAGATGAAATTGAAGCATGTGCCTACTAAGGATCAAGTTATTTTCAAAAAGGCTACTCCAATAGATACTTTTGAGTATCTCCAGAAGAAGTTGGGTGTTATTGCCCCTCCTTCTTTCAACTAGATGCATAAGTGTGTGCATCTTTCTGGGAAGAATTTCAAGATATATTTCTTGATCCTCAATTGATGCTAAAGGCTATCTCTTAGGGGGAGTAGGTAGTAGTGGTTGTTGTTTGATGTAGTCTTTCAGAGCATATTGTGTGTTCCTAAGGAGGAGTATGTAGGAAGATAGTGCAAAAGATTGAGTGGTGTATGCAGGTGTTACCCTTTGTATGTTTTCAAAGGGGGAGAACAAGATATTTGGATGAGTTTATGACCCTTTTCCATTGATGTCAAAGGGAGAGAAAATTTTGAAGTGGTTGAAAAATCATAGTGCAAAATTTGATATGTTTTGAAGACCATAGGGGGAGGAATTAATCTAGTGATCTAGAAATCAAGTGTTGTTGATGTTGCAGGAGAAGAGTTGCCCCTATTAGGGGGAGTACTACTTATCGCAGTATTGTTGTTGGTTGCTTTTTTCATTGATGGTTTTTTAGAAAGTAGGTTTTGCCATCAATGACAAAGGGGGAGATTGTTGGAAGTTTAGAGATGTTGAGGTTGTTTGTGAAGTTTCTTGTGTGTTATCATTCTTGGGTGGTGTTATTCATGTCAACCCCTTGTATGGAAAAAGTGTTAGAATGTTGTTGGTGTTGATGATGCCAACCCCTAGCATTGGATTTTTTGGAAGTTTGGAGTTGTTGGTATTGATGTCAACACAATTTTGGTGTTGTCATTGGCAATTCCAGAGGTTGTTAGTCTAACTTGTATTGGGGGAGATTGTTGATGTTGTTGAGTTGTCATCAATGTTGTATGAGATAAGTAATGTTGTTGATGTGTTTGGGTTACTTGGTTTCCAAGTGCTTTTGAGAAAATTTCAATAAAAGAGAGTCCAGTGTGACAAAGTGGTGTTTAGTGTTTTGCTTTGCATTTCTTCATGGTTGAAGATGTTCTCATTTGGTTTGAACATGATGATCAAAGGTGTTAAGAGGTGTTATATCCAAAGTTTCAGGTTTTGGATCGTATTGCAATGAAAGATGTGTTTGACAATATGTTTGTATGGTGAAATAGGGTGTCTGGGAGAAATGAGATTGCTCTGCATTTCTCCATAGTAAAGGTTATGAGGTTATGGATTTGGGAACGTGATTATAATGTTTGTATCTAACTTCCTTTGAATGTTTAGGTGTTGAGTTATTCTGCAAAGTTGTCTAGTGTATTGGATGTTTGTGCTAGTGTGTTTGGTTGCACATAATGAAGGTGTTCTTGAGTTTCAAGTGGTTGCAATAGCTATGCAAAATATTCTAATGATTCTAGAATATTTTGAGATGTTATGAATAGCATGGATTATTTTTTTGTGGTCTATGAGATGTTTCCAAACTTAGAGAGGTCTGTTTGGAGTTGCTTATTAGTGTTAGTGCAGGTTTAGCCAACCTAGCATGCTAGCGCTAATTGCAGAGGATAATTGTTGATTGAGGAAGCATTGAGAAGTGTGTTTGTATAGATTTGGGTCCCAATTAATTAATGGTGTGGTTTGGATTCACTTATTTATATGGTTAAAGTGTTTGGTGCTAACCTATTTGATGTTGTACGGTAAAGGTGTATGTGTTTCCTTAAGGCTGGCCTAATTGATATTGTTTTAGGTAACAAAGGATATAAATGCAAGGATAATTGTTGTGTGGATGAAGTGCAAAGCATGTGTGATGCAAAAGATGTAAAAGTGATCAAGTGTGTTGATTTGAGTGTGATCCTTAATGCTTATGACTTCCTAATGCAATGAGAAAAAGGTGTCTACATTTCAGTATGTTTGTGGAGTTGTTTGTGCTTCATTGGAATTGTACCTTTAGCATATGAGAGATGCAATTTTAGCAATTCAAATTGAAAGTGAGCCATCCCTTCTTCTTTCTTCTTTTGGGAAAGTGAGTCCTCTGGAAGTGATCTACTAATAGTGAGTCTTTCTCTTCTTTTTGGGAAGTGAGCCTTATTGTATTCAGTGTTGCAATTCATATATTAGTGAGCTAATCCTCACCATGGTTTTCCCCTTCTTGGTTTTTCCACATAAATCTAGTGTTCTTATATGTTTGATGTGTTTGCATTACTACTTTACATGTTTACATTTTGTTAATGCATGTTAAGGGTTTAATGGTAAATAAGGGTTTGAGAACTAATACAAATTTGAATGTTAATGAGGGTTTCTAATGTTTTAAAAGTATACAACCGATTCACCCCCCTCTCAGTTGTCATGTGCATCTAACACAATATCAATGGATGAGGATGAATAAGAGATCAAGAAGCCATGCATGTAGAGAAGTGAAGTGAACTACAGTTCATTCCTTATTTTTAAGGGAGATATTTCTAAATTTAGATTTTAGAAGAATAAAGAAAGAATACTCTATTTTTAGGAAATAAAATAAAATAAATATTTTATTTAGTTTTGGAGGAATGTGCAACTAAATAAATTAAATTTATTTAACCTTTGAAGAATAATTAGCTAATTGAACAATTAAGAAATTATTTAAGTATGGGAGATAAGGAAGAATGTGTGATCTTTAATTAAATAATTAAAAAATATTTAATTATGTGCATGAGAAGAATATTCAAAATTAATTAAATAATTAAAATTATTTAATTAAAGTGGATGAGGGAAAATGATTTAATTAAAGGTGATGAAGGGAAAATGATGAAATAATTAAAATTATTAATTAATGGAGGCAAAAAAGTTAGTTTAATCAAATAATTTAAAATTATTTAATTAAAGGTGGTGAAAGGGTTGATGAGTGATAATGAATGAAAATAATGAATTAGAAGAATGTGTGATAATGACAAGAATGTGTTTAGACATTTTTAGGTTCTTACACTAAACAATCTCCAATGTATTATGTTCCTCTAGGATTGTCTAGTCTAATGTTGGAAATGTGAACCATCAAATCGTAGATGGTATAGGGGAGGTTAATCGAACATGTATACATATGATAGTCACAAATTGGTTTATAAGCTTTAATAACAAAGACTCCTTCCTAATACATAATATGTATGTAGGATCATTTGGGACATTGAGGTGAAATTATAAACATTAAAATTAAACCAGTGGTGTCATTGGAACTAAGAAGCACTATAAAATGGCTTCACATCTCCATTGAGTCATTAAATAGAGTTGATCATGGTAGATTATATGGCTCATGTTGTTTGAAGGAAAATGGACTTTGTATTTCTATTGAAACTCTTGACAGAAAGGCACATGGAATTTGGCATTTTACCACATAGGTAAAATGATTATTTTTATGATTAGAGGAGAGCTTCATTGCTAGAAACTAGTCTAATAGAAATTAGGCATATTGGATGATGTGGAAAAATGATCAAGCTAACTTGTAATGATCAAACAATGCATACTCATTGATACTTATATCTCAATGGAATGGCCTTGTGCACATCACTAGTCCAAAAGAAATTAGGCCTATTAGATTATGTGGAATATATATAAATATAATGTTGCATCCAAAAGCCTCATGCAATATTAGATCATTCTAACTTGTAATGATCAAACAATGCATAATCATTGATACTTATATATCAATGGAATGGCCTTGTCCACATCACCAAATAGAAAATTTTGAATGGGAAATCAATCCACCTCAACTAAAAATCATCAACAATCAAAAGGAACAAGGTAGAAGAATATTTTCTACTTGTATATGAGAATTCTCTACAGTTTCCTATAGGTGTTTCTTGATCATTAAGGCAATGCACGTTGTATGGTTGTCAAATTTTCATTGACTTCTCTCTCTAATAAGAATCGATCCCCTCCTCAATCACATTAGTTGGAAATAGTAACAATGTATGTGGGCATAATTCTCATGATTCTCAATCTCCTTAGTATATATTTTAGGGTCAAAGTGCTCACATTGGTTTTAGCATTCATGTCCACCTTCTATCTCTTCTTACTCCCATGACAAGGGTGCTCCTACTTGGCCAAGAAATAAAAAAATTCCTTGTCAAACATTAGAAATTTCTCCCAATAAGAATACAATGTAGGGAATAAATGGAGAATGTGTTAATGAAGAATGTGTCATTATATATCAGTAACCAAAATTCTAGATAGCTATGACCATCCTAATAGGTAGGGCAAGCCTGATGACCAAGACCCACCAACATCCCTTATTGGATCTATAGCTCATGTTGCTTAATAGTTTAATTGTTCTTTATTAATATGTTCATCTAATGCATGGCCTTGCATAAAATTTAAGGTATTTATTTCATCCACCTTTTGTTGTGAATATGATGTAATATGCTTCTCTATACAAAGTAATATATACAACATTAATTTATTAAAAAAATGAAATTGCATAATTTTCTTTTTATTTACGAATAAGACCTTTATTATTTTTTTAAGAACTGAAAAGATAATAATACACCATTCACAAAAAAGTGGGTGGTAAAAGGTATACTCCCAAATTCCATGCAATACCAAGTCCAAAATAAAAGAAGCAAATAGTCTAAACAAGGCTAAGCTTGAATATCAATGAACATAAAAAGTCACTAAGTGGCAAGAGAAAAACTCGTATGAGGGGGATCATGGCCATATGGTTTACCCCATACTTTAGTAGGAATGGAACCATCATCAATAAGATCCCGACCAATGAAGGCACCCTCCTCCTATTAGTTTTTATTTATTGTTAAGCATGAACAAGGGAATATAGTAAAAACCATGTGAGGAAACTTGTTAGATTTTGGTGAGCTATGAGAACCACACCCATGAGAAGAGGAAAAAGGTGTATAAGAAGGATAAGATCACCTATAGGTAGCATAGTCTCTAGTTCCTTGCAATTGAGAGGCTTGAGAATGGAGCCACAAATTCTAATAGCAAATTGATTATGAACATGCTTATGCCCATGAGGTGGGAGGAGGCACAAGAAATAACTTTAGAAATCATGCAAGGATCATTTCCCAAGTGATCTAAAAGTATAATTGATGCACAACATCAAGTGCAACATTGTGAGCTTGCACTTAGATCTACATAATGTAAGGAAGCTAAGGTAGAGGAACAACTTCTTATGCTAATCTTGAGAGGAGGGTTATGCAAAAAAAAATATATATATAAATAATTACATAAAATTAAATATAAATATAAATAAATAATATTCATACCACAACTTAGTGATTTACGTGGGGAAAATCCTTTCGAGAGAAAAACCCCACACTCCAAAAGTTGGCCAATATATTATTAATAAATCAACAAGATTACAATATACTTGCAGAGAAAGCTTTCTCATAGGAGTATCACCAACTAGAGATTCAAAGGAAACTCAACGACTATAAGACCCTTACACATAACGTTCATCCCATACACCTAATATATAGGAGATACAATACATGAAATCGTCAAATGGTATTACAAAAGCATGAGCTAAAACCTCCTAAAAAGTGGCGTCCATCATTATCTATAATAACAGATGCCTATGATGTGTCTAAACACACACCACATGTAACCCCCCTTTATAGCTCATTTATGTGTCCAACACATTTTTTACATCTCCCATTTTAGGAGAGCCAACTATCAAAGGCCATAACTTTTGATTCAAGTGTTTGATTGACAAACCATTTGAACCATCAAAAATCTCATGAAATGCTTTATCAAGCTATAACCAGTTGCATCAGTTATGACCACTTTTCAAGCCCAAAAAATGTCTCTAAGGCCTTCAAATGGACTTTGAAACTTTGAAAAATGAAAACTTTAATATCTCCAAATCTAGACATGATCTTGCGACAAAACTTTATGAGCGTGCGTATTTAGCCAATTTGAAGCTTTGGGGGAAACTTTGCATCAATCCATGCTCAAATTTAAACTTATTAGAAATAGTAACTATTACCTGATTTTTAGCTTTCAGCTGAAATCAAGTAACTTAGTGTTTATTCTTTTGGTGTTTTTGTTTAAATATTTTAAAAGATAAACCATAGTCTAGTAAGTTCATTAATATGCATAAAAGATATTGTCAAGAACAGATTGCATTTGATTCCAATGTTGCAATTATAGACAAATGAGAAAGAGAACCATATGAATTGCAAATGTAATCTTTATTGATAATCATGAGAGTATAAGTGTCCCTCACAAGCCAAGGGACTAGCTATCCTAATGCTAGTAAAGAAGAAATCATACACATATGGATACAAAATTAAAATTGCATATAATATGAAAAGGGACTCATCATTGCTTGGTGGAATGACGAATCTCGTTGACTTGGCCTCGCATCATCTTTGCTACTATGCTACTCTGCTTCCGTTTGACACCCTCCTCGTTGCTCCTAGGTTTCTTGCAATGGATTAAAATAGTGTTGTTAGAGAAATGAAAGATCCCTAATCAAAATTATATGCAAAACATCCATAAATTTGTGATCAAATGTCTACAAGCATTAAAAAAGCAGCATACCATAAGTGTCCCTGAAAACAAGAAAAGAGTGATCAAACACACTTATGATATGCTTTGTTTATCTAAATGTTTGTTCCTTGTGCAAATTTAGGACAAGTCTTGTTATTGTTCTGATTTAGCTAATTACAACATGTGAGGTAAATGTGGCTCCCATGAGGGTAGAGCTTAGCATGTTGCCCTCTGATGTTTTAAGAGGGATAGGAAATTGAGAAACTTGATCAAAGATAGACATGTTATTAATGCATTAAATCAATATGGAATCACACCAATTGATCAACTTTCATTATCAGATTCAAAAGATGCAACATATAATTTGAGTTGTCAAGAGTTTATACTTCAACTTTTCATAATGAATCAGTTATATGGCTGCCATCATGTCAAAAGGAAGGTACATTTTTCTAGATATGTCATTCAATCTTCTTAAGTGGATCCAAGATCCATTTTATTAAAATAAGTGATTCCAGAGATGCATCAAGTTCAATTATGCATCTCTTAAATAATGAAGGAGAAACCAAGGCATGCATGAAGCCATCATGAAGCATATAGGGCAGTAAGAAGGAATAATCCAAGGTACTGTCAGGTCCCTCTCACCTCAACCCTATTGGATAGCCACACATCACATAGGATGGTGAGCTTTTAGGTCACCAACATAGGTGATATGTGTCTTCCCACTAGGATTAAAATGAGGAGACAGTGTTTATTTGCTGTACATGATCAAAAGGGCTGAATTGTTGTGGAAACCAAGTTACAAACATGTGGGGCAGCAAGAAAATTGTTGTGAAACCATGAGGATTGGGGCAGTCAAAGAAGGGAGAATACATGCTACATCTCATAGTAGGACAACCACAAGGAAAGTATGTTATGGGGCAGCAAGGGAGACCTTTCTTGGACAAAGGAAAACTATCAAGCATTGTCCAAGCACAATCAGTAAGCCATAAGAAAACAAGGAGCATGTGGGCATGTCATCACACTCAAATGAAGCAGCCATTTACATCAAAATACAGGCATGGTGGAGGTAGCAACAATCATGTTCCTATGTAGGAATGATGTGACAATGTTAAGAGCATGAAAAAGTGTCATGAATACATTACAATGGAAAAGGGAGCAGCAACATGCTCATTTCAGTCATGAAATTGGAAGAAGATATTGCTACAGCTACAAAACCATGAGGCAATCCATAAAATTGAGGAACAGTCTAGAGGGCAACCAATATCAAGATCACGATTATAAAAGATTGGCAAACAAAGGTAAATATCTTTGATAATGCTAATTGCAATGATAGTCAAGGGTTTTCAAAAACAGTGTTTATATTCTATTCTATGTAAAGACTATGATATAAATCACAAGGTGAGCAAGAAGGTGCATGGTTAAGGCCATAATGTAGTTGTATCAAAATGCAATGCATAAGAAAGAAAGGCACATTGGTGCAAATGAATAATTAAGATGCATTGTATATTATCATTGTATAAAACAGTGAACTATACATTGAGAAATGGAGGAATATTGTTTTATTGATAAGAACAACACCTTCATAATAATGCCTGGTAACCCAAGTTTGAGCTTTTCATAGGTTGTTTGGAATGTAGAAAGGGACATCAAATAGTACATTCATCCCTATCCTCAATAGGAACAATTGCATTAGGAGGGAAGCAAAGATATGATAGCTCTTATGTCATAAGTGTCCTTCAGGGATGGTCATGGCATGTAATGCATATAGTGATGCATGGCTACAATTAGCAGAATAGTGGAAACAATAAGAGCAAAGATCAAGACAGAGGCATCATTGTCTGCTATGGAGAAACAAAGGCCTTCACAAGAGGCACAAAGGTAATGTTTGAAAGATAGTATACATGGTCAGACTGCCATAACAATACACAATTGAAGCTCTTAAGGTATGGAGTACACCAAATGGGGCAACCAAGTGACAAATAGGATTGATAACAGTATAACAAGACAATTACCTTGAGAAAGCAGCCACTTCATGAATGCCAAGAATAGTGTTTCAAAGATGAAGATGGGAATTACCCACTCAATAGGCATTACAATCACTTTGCTAGATATGTGCAGTGTTAATAAAAGATAGTGCTATGCATCACAAGTAGCCACCAAGCTATAAGAGGGGAAGAAGAAATAATTCAAGTGAATACATGAAGATGAAGCATGGAAAAATGCCAAAAGGATTTTCTTCCAAATAGGCCAAGCAAACTTTTTCACAATGTCAAAGACAGTAAATGGAGACTACAACAACCATCACTGTCAAGTGATTTTTTGGAGACCAAGATGAATAACGGTCATCATTCATGCATTGAAGGACAAAAATGACAAAAACAAAGTGGCAGACCTTGTAAGAACAGTGATGTTTAAGGGAGTGTTAACAGGTTATCAATTGGGATGTTCAAAGCAATGTTTCTACGAGCTCAAAAATGGTGATGAGCTTAGAAGAATACAGTGAAAGTGTTGATGGACATAAAAGGTATCATGTGATCAATCCTATAAAGGAGTTAGCAAACATTGAGGTTAAGCAAAGATAGAAGGACAATGCAGGAATTGTAAGAAGCTTGCACAAACCACGTGGTAACCAACAATATGCAATTGTTTGGCTATTTTTGTTTCAGGTGGTTTCATCAAATTATGAGGACAGTCATTTCATGCAATGCTACAATGTTACAGGGTATGCACAAGGAAGACAGTGATGTTTCAATGTATAGCAGTGAACATGGCATAACAGTGAGGGAGCATTGTTATGTCAATCTACACTAATGTAGGCCAGTCATTATCTTCAGGAAAAGATTAACTACAACTAGCAAGCCATGAATATATTGAGGGAAACAAGTAAACCAAAGAAGTCCTTAGGTAAGTGCAATGAAATCACAACTCTGGAAAAACACAAATCATTTCTTTTTATGGGGTTTTGTTTTAAAATACATTAAAACCAAATTTTCTTTACAAATCCAGAACTCATTTTGTGTTTCCAATTTAAAATGCAAATACAGAGTACAAGGAATGGTTTTTCTTCCCTAACAAAGACCCCACCTGGGTCTGTTTCAAAATAATAAATTCAAGGACATTGAAGGAGAATAGTATAGGGTTTTTTTTTTTTAGAAAGAACACACAAATCAAAACCCATTTCATTCCTTTTGGAGGTCGTGGTTGGAAAAAATTGTTTTCTTCTGAAAGTAAGAAACCCACTTGGGGTTAAGTAAAAAATTGCAGATACATAAGCTCTTTAAAATCTATCATGAACATTGTGAAGAAAGTCAACAAATGTTTTCCAAAAGAAGTTCTTTTTACAAAGGCAAAAACCTAGTTGGGTTTGTTTTCAAAAAATTGTTTAACAAAAAATGCATTTTAAGAAGACAGGTTTTCTTCCATGGTCATGACCCAAATTTGGGTTTTTATTCTCCAAAATAGAAAACCCATCTGGGTTTCAAAAATTCTGCAGATACAAGGAGGAATTGAAAGAGAATCTAAGTGGAGAGCTTTCTACAAAAAAACCAAGAAAAAACCAATTCATATGTTCATGGTCACGGCCAAAAATTGCAAGCTTTCTACAAAATGAAGAAACCCATCTGGGGTATACAAAAAATTGCAAATACAGTG
Source organism: Sequoia sempervirens (assembly GCA_007258455.2). NCBI lineage: Eukaryota > Viridiplantae > Streptophyta > Pinopsida > Cupressales > Cupressaceae > Sequoia > Sequoia sempervirens. The sequence goes on along the minus strand of VDFB02335080.1, from coordinate 54,080 downwards.
TCATTTTGAAAGGCTATCATGAGTTTTTTTTAAAAGCAAATCAAAAGTCATTGAAAAAACCCTACTCTATTCTCTTGGTCACAGCCTGAAGGAGCAAATTTTCTCACTGAGACAACAAAAAATGTTGGGGTTTTCTTCATTTAAATGCAAATACAAAAGAAAATAAATATTTTTATGCTTCATTCCTAGCTGGAGGCTTGAAACGAGTTATTTTTTGCTAAAAAAATAAAATGGAGTGGGTCGACAAAAGCTTACCTGAACTTTCTTTCATTTTTCCTTCATTTTTACAAGTTTTTGTCACATGAAAAGGCCCTTTATTCGAGCTTCATAGCTTCAACAATGGTAGTTGTGAGAAGTATGAACAGCCAAAAGAGAAATGAAACATCAAAATGGTGAGAAATAGCTATTGAGCTCAAAATGGCCTTCAAAAAAGTGATATAACATAGATTCTTGTCAAAAGAATGCAATTACCTGTTATTCTCTATATTTTTCATCAGAAAATTGCCAAGAAACCATCATAAAATCGTGTTCTGTGTGCAAGCATGAAACCCTATGGCAGCAGCATGGCTTCTTCCAGAAGCTCGATACAAAATGAATGTTTTTTCACATTTTCCCCATCTTTTTGTGTTTAGGGTTTGAACCCTTGGGAAAGTTGATGGGATTTTTTCCCATTCATTTTAAAAAATGAGACACATTAAAATGTGTTATGGTGGTTGATGGTAGGTGTTACCCAATTTTCACCTACAGGCTCAATCAGGCAAGGTAAAGTTGTGTTTCATATGTTCCGAAGGCCAGATGGGGGATTTTTGTGCAGGATTAAATCACGCATCTGATGCTAGGTCACAAGGAGCTCATTTGAAAGTATGCCTTAGTCAGTTTCAGCATAAAATCCATCAGAGAAGAAATTTGGCAAGACCCCTCTAGTGTCTTTCCGACTAGTAATGCATTCCATTTGTCTGAAATACCAGTTGCCAAGACATTCGGGTCGCCATAATTCTTGTGTGTCTCTCCGACGCGGATGTCTCACCGACAATAGCCCACAAAGTTGATCTCAGGGAAACGGTGCGTTCGGGTAAGTAAGGGAAGTCTACAGAAAGTCTCAGCGAAACAAAAGATTTGAAGCTTGGGCAAAATGAAGAGTTCAGTGTGAGTCTCGGTAACCAGTGAAGTCTTCCAGACCAACATTAAGGTTTCAGCAGGAGATGTATTTCAGCATATGGTCTTGGTGAACCGGTGATGTCTCACCGACAACAGGGAGTCTTCGGCGTAGCATTCAAATCAGAGGAAGGTCTCCTGACTCCAATCTCTCGCCGACAACAAGGAGATCACCAAGAGGAGATACCTTTGCCGTAATGTCTCGGTGAACACATTTGGTCTCGCTAACTGAGTAAAGGGCCTCGATATGTTTTCCTTCGGTGTAAGTCTTGCCGACAACAAAAGGGCCTCGCTGAGAAAAGGACTTTGGAAAGATGTCTTGCTGAAGTAAGGTTGTCTCCCCGACGAGAAAAGGAACTCGCCGAAAGGCAAAGCATTCACCAAAAGGTCCTGGCAACCAACTGAAGTCTTACCGAAGGGGCATGGCTTCGGTAGAAGGAATGAAGATCGGCGAGATGTGTCCCTAATAACAAAGGGTCTTGCCGATAACAAGATGGGCTCGCCAAAAGATTTGAAGCTCGCCAAAGGGTCTTGCCGAAGGCCGGTGGTCTTGCCGAATATAAAGGAGCTCAGTGGTATGACTTCTGGAGACATTGGCGAAGGTCTCCCCGACATGAATTTCATCGATAAAGCGCCTGACCGTCAGAGTGATGTCTTACCGACATCAATTGGTCTCAGCAATAGAAGAGAGATCGATATGACAAAGAGCCTCACCATAATGTCTCCCCGAACATAGGATCTCTCGCCGACAGCGATGGCATCGCCTAATAAAGCTGCATCAGTATAACCTAGTGGTGCTCACTATGACTTCTCCCCAATGTCGTTTGACTTTCTGATGTTTTGGCGATATCAACATGACTTCTAAGTTCGCCAAGACTCTCATCGACTGTCGCATATTGTGTCGATGGCTTTAGAGAAGCATAACACATCAATGAGACACTTTCAGTGTCTCGCCAAGATGCGATTCTAGTCAAACGAGCTCTTGACCACCTAGAGAATCTTTGTGTAGTGCGCCCAGCCAATCAGAGGGAGCTAAAAGCAAGTCGTGGAAATATCAACTAGATGAACCATTGACATTTTGACTAATTAACACCTCAGCAAGGAAGATCAACAAAAAAAGACAACGCATTTCTGCTCTGAAGTCAGGAGCATTCAAAGCAACTCAACTGGGGGGAATTCAAAGGTGGACACGAGGATCAGAAATGAATGCAGTGGTTGCTGCTAAAGATCTTTAAGGCTTCTCCAGGGGTGATTCTTCACACTGACATGAACAACGGGACACGCAGGGGTGCAGCATTTAATTCAATCAAAAGATCTTAGGATAGTTTTTCTGAGACCGATATTTTGTGAGCCCTAAGGGGCCGAGATCTTTTCTGTATAGAAGGCATTTTTTCCTTCTTGTAAAAGAGTTCTGGAGTATGCTCTTTTGAAGCTTTTTACCCTTTTGTAGTCCTCTCTCAGACTAGCAGGATTCTATAATTCAACTTGGAACATTATATATGAAATCTACCTTGATTACCATTGATGGCCCATCTTTTTGCCTTCTAACTCTTGTGAAGTATTGTGCATTCTTTTTTGATTCATTGAGCTACTTAGTGAAATTTTCTCTTTCCTTATAGCTTTTGTTTCATGTCATGCCTTTCTTTGCAAAAGTAGTATCATGTAGGTTACAAACTGTGTTTACTTAATCATGCACATGAGCTTCTAGTTTGTGAAAATCTTCCTTTCCTTCTTGAAGGCATGAGCATGTCAAACCTGTTTGAATGTGTGATCTACAGGATCTTTTTGTGCAGTCTAATGGTTGTCACCAGTATTCAAGTGTAGCTCAAGTATCTCATTGTTCCTGTCATTTCGGTGCATCACCTTAGAGTTTAATTTTCATTTTTTATGCATTATCTCTCTCCCTTTTCCTTCAAAAAATTAGTAGTTTTAGGTGATACCCAAAGGAAGTCGGCCTTCTCTGGAGTTTCATTTCAAACTCAGGTGACCCATAGCCTTGAAATGATCCCATGTTTCACCAGAAAGCCTAGTTTCATAACTTCGCATAGGGTGCATTTCTAGGTGACAACAGTTTTTGGCATGCCCGGTGGGATAGTGAACTGCTTCTCAGTTTGTGTTTATGCATTTTATTGCTACTGTTTGGTGTGTACAGTAGTAGTTTCAGCCTTTTGGAGGCATTTTCTTTACATACCTAGCGACTCTGAGCTCAAATCTTCTGGTTTCACAGGCACAATTCTTGGTATGTCTCAAAATAATCTGTTAATTCTGAGTTTCCAGCTCTTTGGCTGAAAAGATGTCAAATAATTATGAAGATGCTTATAATTACCCTCCATGTCATGAGTATGTTGCTCCTGCACACCCATATCAGAGTGTATTGGACCTGCTCCAACAGATTGACCATACGTTGCGGGATCTCAGTCAAGGTCTTCACAATATGAAGATTAATGATATTAGTAAGGTGCTTGTGTGCCTATCTAGGATATTGGTTGATATCAAGATGCAGCAGGTTACCATTATGCAATAGCAAGAAGTGGATGAGCAAGTCATCTTTTATGATCAAGAAAGAATGGAAAAAAGAATCCAATTCAAGGAAGGCCTTGAACAGGAAATAGGTGCTAGAGAAGAACAAATGAAGCTACTCTCTACTAAGATGCAGAACACTCAATCTTATTCAGATTACCAGCACCAACTAATGGAGGAGTTACAAAAGAAACAATTAGAGGAGAACCTTGCCCAGTAGTTGGCTGCAAAGAAGGCAGAAAGGAGGCTAAAATTTTCCAGACAAGAGGCTCACAAGTATAAGATTGCCAGCTTTAGGCAAAGTCAGCCTCTTGACTCCCCTAGTAAGTCTTCTCAGCTTGAAATCCCAAGCTTTAAGGGATTCAATTTGATGGAAGAGAATGTAGTACCTGAACAAGATCAGCCCATCATCCCTCAAGAGCAACCCATTGATCCAGATGACTTACTCCTCAAGGAGAGAATTAGAAAAGTAAATCCAATACATTTAGTTGTAGCATGTTACCGACTACAACAGGAAAAGCTCAAATAGGAGGAGAGGCAGAAAGTGGAACAGCAGGCAGTTGAAGATCTTCACTTGCAGGCAGAAGATACCCAAGTTTCACTGCAAAAGGAGCCACACAAAGAAGAACAATTGACTTCTTTATTTGATCAATTGCCTAGTTATGTTGAGCAGGCTAAAGAGAGCATGCAAGTTCCTGATTTACCAGTTGTTAATGGACAACCAGAGAATATTGTCGACTTGTTCAATGAACTCCCTCAATTTGTTAATGAAGATGAAGATCTCACATGCATGATAGCATCTATGCCTGGTATGGAGCAGCTAAATGATAAAAATCATCTAGATTTAATGCAAAATTATGAGTCAGATGATATCATAGAAGCTTTTTGTTCCAACATAGATGATGAACTAGTATCATATGAAAAGGAAGCATGTGATCAGCCCATTCAAGTTGGCAAGACTATTGAAGAAGTTGTTGAAGATAATGCCTTGCAGCCTGTGAACTTATTAAATGAGCTTCCCCACTTTGTTGAGGAGGAAATGTATTCTATCATGGAAAAAGAGCATAAGGAGCCACAGTCTAAAGATTTATTTTCAGTTATCCAATAGGGATATTAGCTCCTTAGTCAAGAAGATCAGACTGTAGAAGCCAATGAACAACCTGCATATTACCTCTAGTCAGCATCTTTTCAAGGAAAATATGAAGTCTTTAGAGAAGATAAAGAGATCAAACAAGAGGAGGGTTCAAGTTTTACCCTTACCAGGGGTTGTCCAATCAGGTACCTAGCTCGGATGGAATCTAATGCAACACCAAGGATGAATCTTACACCCAAACATGAAGATACTGCTCAAGAAGAGCGCACTCAAGCCGCCTTTCAACCTCAGAATGTGAATGTTTACATTCCATATGAAAAGGTTAGTAAGCCTGAATATGTTCTGCCAGGGATCTTGCAGCCATCTATTGAATTGTCATGCATGCTTCATTTCTCTTTAGTTGTTCTCCAACATGGCAAACATTGTAAATTTTTTAGAAAGGGCAGTTATTTTACCCAACTTGTTAATGGGTTTGTTTGACTAATTTCTTATTGGTTAGTGTAGGGTAGGTTTAGATGTAGTTTATATTCCCTAAGTGTTGTTTTAGCACAGTTAGATAGTTTCCCTTCTGCAGTTTTCTTGTTTTCAATAAGTTTCCAAGTGTTCTAGTAGGTCTCAAGATGAGTTATAGCCATGTACAAAGCTACTCTTGATCTTTTCTAAGTTGTCCCAATGACTCCATGCCCAATAGATAGGCCTAGGCTACTGGTCTTCATGTTTAGTAGGCAAACATCCAGCAAAGGTCGCCAGAAATGTTATCCAATTTTTACCTACAGGCTTAATCAGGCAAGGAAAAGTTGTGTTTCATATGTTTAAAAGGCTAGATGGGGGATTTTTGTGCAGGATTAAATCATGCATCTGATGCTAGGTCACAAGGAGCTCATTTGAAAGTATGCCTCAATCAGTTTCAGCATAAAATCCATCAGAGAAGAAAGTCAGCAAGACCCCTCTGGTGTCTTGCCAACTAGTAATGCAGTCCATTTGTCTAAAATACTAGTCGCGAAGACATTCGGGTCGCCATAAGTCTTGTGTGTCTCTCCGATGCGGATGTCTCACCGACAGTAGCCCACAAAGTTGATCTCGGGGAAACGATGTGTTCGGGGTAAGTAAGGGAAGTCTACAGAAATTCTCAGCAAAACAAAAGATTTGAAGCTCAGGCAGAATGAAGAGTTTGGCGTGAGTCTCGGCAACTAGTGAAGTCTTCCGGACCAACATTAAGGTTTCGGCAAGAGATGTATTTCGGCATATGGTCTGGACGAATCGGTGATGTCTCGCTGACAATAGGGAGCCTTCAACGTAGCATTCAAGTCGGAGGAAAGTCTCCCCGACTCCAATGTCTCGCCGACAACAAGGAGATCGCCAAGAGGAGATGCCTTTGCTGTAATGTCTCGACGAAGACATTTGGTCTCGCCGACTGAGTAAAGGGCCTCGATATGTTTTCCTTCGGCAAGAGTATCGCCAACAACAAAAGGGACTTGCTGAGAAAAGGACTTCGGCAAGATGTCTTGCCAAAGTAAGGTTGTCTCCCCGACGAGAAAAGGAACTCGCCGAAAGGCAAAGCATTCGCCAAAAGGTCCTGGCAACCAACTGAAGTCTCACCAAAGGGGCGTGGCTTTAGTAGAAGGAATGAAGATCGACGAGATGTCTCGCTGATACCAAAGGGTCTTGTCGATAACAAGATGGTCTCGCCAAAAGATTTGAAGCTCGCCAAAGGGTCTTTCCAAAGGTCGGTGGTCTCGCCGAATATAAAGGAGCTCAGGGGTATGACTTCTGGAGACATCGGTGAAGGTCTCCCCGACATAAATTTCATCGATAAAGCACCCGACCATCGAAGTGATGTCTTACCGACATCAGGTGGTCTCAGCGACAAAAGAGAGATCGATATGACAAAAATCCTTGCCATAATGTCTCCCTGAACATAGGATCTCTCGCCAACAGTGATGGCATCACCCAATAAAGCGGCATCAGTATAACCCAGTGGTGCTCGCTATGACTTCTCCCCGATGCTGTTTGACTTGCCGATGTTTTGGCGATATCAACGTGACTTCTAAGTTTGCCAAGACTCTCATCGACTATCCCATATTGTGCTGATGGCTTTAGAGAAGCATAATCACATCGGTGAGACACTTTCAGTGTCTCGCCGAGATGCGATTCTAGTCAAACGAGCTCTTGACCACCTAGAGAATCTTTGTGTAGTGCGCCCAGCCAATCAGAGGGAGCTAAAAGTGAGCCATGGAAATCTCAACCAGATGAACCATTGACATTTTAACTGATTAACACCTTAGCAAGGAAGATCAGCAAAACAAGACAGTGTGTTTCTGCTCTGAAGTCAAGAGCATTCAAAGTAACTCAACTGGGGGGGAATTCAAAGGTGGACACGAGGATTAGAAATGAATGCGGTGGTTGCTGCTAAAGATCTTTAAGGCTTCTCCAGGGGTGATTCTTCACACTAACATGAACAATGGGACACGCAGGGGTGCAGCATTTAATTCAATCAAAAGATCTTAGGATAGTTTTTCTAAGACTGATATTTTGTGAGCCCTAAGGGGCCAAGATCTTTTCTGTATAGAAGGCATTTTTTCCTTCTTGTAAAAGAGTTTTGGAGTATTCTCTTCTGAAGTCTATGACCCTTTTGTAGTCCTCTCTCAAACTAGCAGGATTCTGTAATTCAACTTGGAACATTATATATGAAATCTACCTTGATTACCATTGATGGCCCATCTTTTTTCCTTCTGATTCTTGTGAAGTATTGTGCATTCTTTTTTGATTCATTGAGCTACTTAGTGAAATTTTCTCTTTCCTTATAGCTTTTTTTTCATGTCATGCCTTTCTTTGCAAAAGTAGTATCATGTAGGTTACAAACTGTGTTTACTTAATCATGCACATGAGCTTCTAGTTTGTGAAAATCTTCCTTTCCTTCTTGAAGGCATGAGCATGTCAAACCTATTTGAATGTGTGATCTACAGGATCTTGTTGTGCAGTCTAATGGCTATCACCAGTATTCAAGTATAGCTTGAGTATCTCATTGTTCCTGTCATTTCGGTGCATCACCTTAGAGTTTAATTTTCATTTTTTATGCATTATCTCTCTCCCTTTTCCTTCAAAAAATCAGTAGTTTTAGGTGATACCCAAAGGAAGTCGGCCTTCTCCGGAGGTTCATTTCAAACTCAGGTGACCCACAGCCTTGAAATGATCCCATGTTTCACCAGAAAGCCTAGTTTCATAACTTTGCATAGGGTGCATTTCTAGGTGACAACAGTAGGTTTTAAGACTTGGGCATTTTTTTGCTTTATGCTTTTGAAAACTTTATGCCTTGTTTCAAAATATGCTAAGTCCTAATCACATGCCTTTAACATGTAATGCCTTGATGCCTTCAAAACTGTGATAGTATGCCTTCCAAGATGTATGGAGTCCCTGATGCCCATATAGGCCGAATCATTGGGCCTTTTTTTTCCTTTGAAAATCACGGGGAATGTTGACCAAGTGTGTGGACTTGAAGTGCAAGAGTGGAGGTGAGTGTAATTTCATCAAATGCCTTGGAGTTTAGTTTTTGCTTAATGCTTTTGGAAGCATTTAAATATAGCATTATATTTTGCATTTTATTTCAAAGTGTAAAAATATCATTTAAGTGATTTGCAAATCACTTTTATTTTATGTCATTTTTGATGCAAATGCAATGTAATTCAAAGAGGTGGTGGAGCCCTCTTACATTCTGCTTTAAAATGTAAAATAGCTTGATTAAGTGGCGTATTATGAATCACTTAATCAAGTTATTATTTTGAATGCATATTTTAGTCTTGTGTTTTCAAAACACACATATAGCATGGGTCAAGGCTGTGGGAGACAAAATTACGACTTGCAGACATGAGGAGAGTGTGTGAGTTGTGCCTTGACTATTTTGGAGAGAAATGTGCTATTTTGGAGGTTATTTTGTCACACTTTTGGTATGACTATGGTCTTGGATTGACCTTGGACCATTTGGAGGACTTTTTGGAGTGATTTTAGAAGGTTATTTTTTGGCCTCATTGTTGCATCCAACCATAACCTTCTAGATGGACATGTGTGAGGGAATTTGATGGGTTTTGCTTAAGTAACTTCATTTTTTGCATTTTGGAGTTAGTTCTTTCTTTCCAACAAAGTGATAGCTTTGGTTTTTGGAGTTATTTTTCAGCATGGAGCAGTATTGTAACTCAAAAGGACTTGTTATACAGTGAGTACTTTGAATCAATAAAATAGAGCATTTTACTTTCTCATTTCATGTTTCATAGCATGTTGTTAGTGATTGATCAGTTTGTTTTATGAATTTTATCTTTCCTTGCAAACTTGTCTCATGTTTAGGCATTTATTTAGCAGAAAATGCATTGTTACAGGTTATAAGTTGTGTTAGTTAACAGTGTTGTTAGTTGTGAGACTTTTGTTTTCCTTCTAAGAGTCCTATTTAGAAACCTCCTTATAAATTACTTATGTGAACTACATGTGAAAATGAGTTGTGTAAACAAAGTTTTATGATATTGTTTTGAATGTGATAGGTTGTTATCAGGTCTTAGTTGGTTTTTGTTGTATCACCTTAGGTAGTTTCAGTTCATGTTCATGTTTTATGCATCTCTTTCCCTTTTCTTCAGAAATCAGTAGTTAGGTGGCATCAAAAGGGGAGCCAGCCCATAATCTGGAGGTTTGCTTTCGAATAGGACACCCACAACCTGAAAGCAATCCCATGTTATATCCAAACCTGCTAAGTTCTTTCATAGCTTGGAATTAGGGGTGCATATTTGGATCACTAACAGTAACCTTGTGTAAATGCAAGATTGAGACACCATTTTTCTAACATTTTCCCACTTGTTGAATGCCTTGCAAGAGAAAAGGGAGTATCAACACTATAAATTAATCACTAGGGATTGTGAGGCCCATAGACTTTGAACACCATCTTAACTTCTTTATTCTCACAGGCTTAGTTAAATAATTTGCAATAGTCATCAAATTATCTACCTTAACCAACTTCACCCTGCCATCCTCTACCATGCCTCTAACAAAATGATATTGTACATCAATGTGCTTGGTTATGGCATGAAATATTGAGTTCTTAGCTAGGAAAATCACACTCTTACTATCACAATAAATTTTCACCATACCTTATTTAATTCCTAAATCTATTTTAGAAATCTAAAATGGGTTGAATAACCCATGGAACTTTTTAAGAGAAAATCAAAGTTACATAAACTGGAAAAACATAAGAATGCAAACCAAGACTCTGAGAGATTATGCAATGTTAATGTGACAATATTGCATTAAGAGCTTTCAAGCTAAAAAGATACACTGCAAAAATGCATGAAAGATATATGCATGAAGATATGCAAATACAATCTAGGTAGTGAGTTTATATAGAACTTAAGAGAGGAGGTAGGTGGCAAATCCAACCAATAGGAATCAACCACAAAAACTATGGATGGACCACCAAAAGTGGAGGATGCCACCAAAAGTGGAAAGTGGTTCCACCCTTTAAGGAAGGGGACACCACACACTTTTCTCCTAGTAATAAACTCACTTTATTATCTTAAGTAAGCTTAATTAAGTGTCGAAAAAAATTAGGACTAAGGGAAAAACAATTAACCCACTAGAAAAATAAAAACCTACACCAACACCCCCCCTCAAGTACAACTTAGGAGGATGTAAAAGATGATGGGTCCTAATAAATGAGGCCATGGTAGATACCCATGTACATATCAAGTTCCCCCCAAAATAAGAAGAAGCCCCCCCACAAATAGAGAGAGAACACCCTCTAGAATAGAGAGAAGAAAAGGACTAAGTAGTCCCCCCAAGGAGATATCCAATGATAGATGCTCGAAACTAGATGGAGATGAAGTTCCATGATCATCAAACAATGTTCCTCCCCTTAGGAAGAAACATAACCAAAGGTGTACACACATTATCTCCCAATTCTTGAAAGGAATATGTAGGAAGAAAGCACAATGTGAATGAAGTCTCTGAAGTTGGCTCATGTATCCCCATGTTGATTTTGAAAGTAGTCACCATCAAATCATGAGTTCTAGTCCACATTATTGAAGATGACGAATCGAAATCTCCTAGAGACTTATGTAGAGCACAAGACAAATACAATGATGGTTTGACAATAGTTGTGAAATGAGTGTCATCAAAGAGGAGAGATAACCCATCAAATGTGTCCTCTAAATCTAAAATATGTGTCTCCATAAACAAGTGTAAAACTCCTATCAAGAGATCATCCCACAAAACTGAATCAGGAAGACTATTGATGTCTTGTTGCAAGAAGTTATAATTGGAATCTTTTGAAGAAGCAACTCTAAACTCTGAAGTAACAATAGATTCAAGGACCAAAGAATGGTCCTCAAAGAGAAGATGTATGTCCTCAATAATGTCATATGTTGAGAAAATGTGTCTCAACCTTGCAATTACATAAGATATTGTTGATACATAAGGTACTATTCAGCCGACGACAATGGGGGGGCTTGGGGGGATCCCCCCCACAAGGGGTTCGAGGGGATCATCCCCCTGATTGGGGTCCAAGGGTAGCATGCCCTAGCAGTGGCTTGGGGGCAGCACCCCCGAAAGGAAAAAATTATTTATATTTTATTATTGTAAATCTAGACCGTTCATCATTATGTCTCATATCTGATGACTGATATTTTATTAGCTTGACTTGCCCTAGAAGGAAACCCTATTTTATGATGCCATTGTATTACAGCTATGTATTATGATGTATTCTAGGAGTCTGATAGGGGTTTTTTTTTCTATAGTTCTATGAGTGGTGATACTCCTGTGAGAATATTGCTCTACAAGTATATTGTAATCTTTGTGGTTTCTGAATAATATATTGGGCAACTTTTGGAGTGTGGTATTTTTCTCTTGAAATGGTTTTCCCCACATAAATCATTATGTTGTGGTATGCTTGATATTTGTGTTTATTTGTGTTTAAGTTTATGTAACTGTTAAAGATCTGTAAAAGTTTGCATTATTCTCCTCTCAATATTAGTGTAGGAAGTTTTTTTGCTAGCTTAGCTTCCCTACATCATCTAGATCCAAAATGTAGGAATCTACAAACAAGCAAGAAATATCTGGTAGAAATTGGTCCCAATGAACTAAATCTAGAAGACATAACTAATCCTACTGCAATGAATCACTGGATCCTCTTAAAGAAGCATCTCTAGAATTTGAAGTTGCAACAAGTGATGTCGATGTAATCTCAACATGAGGATGAGAAAAAAGAGAAGTATTTAAAACATATGAATGTTTAAGACGTGCAAAATACTTAAGCTCCTCTAAAGTAGCATCATCAAAGAGCACATTATCTACATCATCAAGTGGAATGAGGCAATCTATAGTAGGATCATTTGGGAATGGAGAAACATGAGGGTCTCCAAACATCTCCCAAATTTTGGTCCAAAGTGTGCAAGTACATTAAGTGTCTTCTATAACCAACATAGTGTAAGTATCAACATAAGAACTAATGATTCCTAGTACATGATCAACTCTATTACCCCATATTGATTTCCTTCCAAGTGTGTCTGATTTAGGCATGAGCCCATAAAGATAAGGAAAAAAAATTAGCTATTTGAGATGGGTTAGAATGCATTTTTTCTGAGACTTATAATTAGCCTTATATAGAAGGATGAGTAGAAAAACCCATGATGCAATCCTCAAATGATTATAAAAGAACACCTAAAAAAACATCAATCCACTCCCACCCTTTTCACTAGTATCAAAAATCACCACCCTTTTCACTAGTATCAAAAATCACCCCTTCAAATATTATAAGGTTGGAACTTTATAATTCAGTGCGTTTACAAAGCCTTTTCCAAGATACAATGCTCAATAGGCTCAAAATAGTCAAAATTATAAATTTTGATACAAAAGAACCTAAGATGAAATCTAGAAAAATTAGCCTGATGGTTGTGTAGTGCTCTCCAAGACCTTTCCAATGCCTACTTGTTTCCAAAAATTGGAGCACTGAGGCGAATGTTATGGCATGTTGAAGAAATTAGCACTAGACAACTTCAACCTAAAATATCTAGTACAAAATGACAAAATTTCTTTTCAACACCTATGTGGATGGAAAGTGCTCATCTCCAGCTTTACGATAATCTCAATTATGAAAAATAGACACCATGGAAAAAAGTTATGATTTTTTTTAAATGGCTAAATTTAGCCTGTAGAAAATGATTTTTTCTAGCAAAATAAGTTTTACTTCTGGTTTAATTTCTAAAAAATCTACTCATTGTCCGTAGACAATAACATAAATCCAAAAATATTTTGATGCAAAGAGCAAAGCCCAGAAATGATTTTTTGATTTAGCAAATAGAAGATGAAAAAATATTTTTTTTAACCTTCAACTTGTAAAAAAAAGGCGTGCGACACTTTTTGGACAACAATTTTTTAGATCTGCTCAATATATGCAAAATCTAATAGATGCCTAGATGGTTTTTTTACCCTGGGAACAAAACCTATAAATTATTTTTCTTACCAATGAGTGGAAGCTAGATTTTTGAAACAAAAATGAAAATGGCTCCAGTAAAAATCTATTTTTCAAATTTGAGCTTCAAACCCCCATTTTCAACTATGTCAAATGATCTCCAATTTGGATGAGACAAAAGCCAATCTTGACTTTTTTTGAGCCTTTTGGACACATTGGAATAGTAAAAATGTTACCAATATAATCAGAAATGTTGCAATCATCCATATCTCACAAACCATATATGCAATATAAAGAAGTTATTAGATCCTTACAAATCTTTTCTGATTCTCTAGATTGTTTAAAATACAAAAGAAGAGCATACGAGAATTTACAAGATCTTTACGAGAAACTCAATCTCCCAATTAGAAATCTATGAACTTAGATTTCTCAAAACAAAAGCTCTGATACCATGTTAGAAATTTGAAATAGATTGAATAACCCAATTAACTTTTTAAAAGAAAATCAAAGTTACATAGATTGGAAAAGCATAAGAATGCAAACCAGGACTCTGAGAGATTATTCAATGTTGATGTGATAATATTTCATTAAGAGCTTCCAAACTGAAAAGATACACTGCAAAGATGCATGAATATATGCAAATACAAACTAGGTAGTGAGTTTATATAGAACTTAGGAGAGGAGGTAGATGGAAAATCCAACCAATAGGAATCAACCACAAAAAATGGGGATAGACCACCAAAAGTGGAAAATGGTTCGACCCTTTAAGGAAGGGGACACCACACACTTATCTCCTAGTAATAAACTCACTTTATTATCCTAAGCAAGCTTCATTAATTGTAGGAAAAAACTAAGACTAAGGGAAAATAAATTAACCCACTAGGAAAATAAAAACCTAAACCAACAATCTAAACATAGTCTCTTAAGCCAAATGGCTTCTTTACAAGCATAAGTAGCTACCATATACTCAGCTTCAGTAGTGGACAAAGAAACCACAGCTTGTCACTTACTCATCCAACTGATTGCTCCACCAAATAAAGTAAACACATAATCACTTGTGGATCTTTTTCTATCAACATCATCTACCTAGTCTAAATCCAAAAAACCACAAATATCAATGGAATACCCATCTCCCACCATATTAACATGATAACACAAGGAATACTCAGAGATACCCCACAAATATCTCAAGACTCTTTTAACTACATCCCAATGACTTCTACTAGGATTAGACATATATTTGGAAAGAACTCCTAGGGTACTACTTGGGCAATGTATGGTCTAGTGCAGACCATAAAATACATCAAACTTACAACTACACTCTGGTAAGGCAATTTGATCATGTCTTCCATCTACAATGGGGATGTTGAACAATATGAACTTGTAGATAACTTTGTCTCAATTGTAAAAGGAACACACAATGGTCTACAATCCTATATGTTAAACATTTTTAAAACTAAATTGACATACTTACTCTGGTCAAGACATAGCTTTCTATTCACTCTCTCTTTTTATTTCCACCCCAAGAATGTGTTTAGCTACACCAAGATCTTTAATTTCAAATTTAATTGCAAGCTAAGACTTTAATTTTGAAATCATTCATTTCCCTTTACTAATAAATAACATATCATCAACATATAATGCAATAAATGAGAAATTATCACCATCATATTTACAATAAACACAGTGATCTGATTTAGAATGTTAAAACCCCAAACTCAACACATATGTATCAAATTTTTGGTACCACATCCTATGACTCTATTTGAGGCCATACAAAGATTTCTTCAATTTTAAAAACAAATTACTTTCACCTTTCACCATGTAGTACTCTAGTTGTGTCATTTAAATTTCCTCCTCCAAATCATGATGAAGGAAAGTCATTTTCACATCCTTTTTCTCCACCTCTAGATCATAAGAAGCAACAATAGAAAGAAATAATCCAATGGATGTCATTTTTGACAATAGGAGAAAATATCTCTCTTTAATCAACACCCTCAACCTGAGAGTAACCCTTCACAATCAATCATGCTTTTTACTTCTCAATACTTCTATCTAGACCCATCTTTTTCTTAAACACCCATTTACAACCAACAGGTTTTCGTCCTTCAGGAAATGGTACAAGATCTCATGTATCATTCCTTTTTAAAGCTTTCATTTCTTCATCCATAGAAATCTTCTAGTATTTTGCATCATTCATACCTAATGCCTCTTCTACATATTTGGGTTCATCAATGTTAGTAATCAAAACAAAAATACATCTCCAATCATCAAGTGAATACCTTTCAAGTGGCTGCTGTCTATGCCTTGTAGACCTTCGAACAAGATAATTGGAGGTTCTTCCTCCTCTTCTGAAGATTCAAAGCTAGATGTGTTCTCCTCAACTTCTTGTCTATCCAACAGCCTTGATTCAAATTTTTCAGGTGTAGAAGTTAAATCACATCTTCCTATTTGTTTTTTTTTGGCTTTAATGTAACATGAGAAGACTTAGTTTCTCTAAAAATAACACTTCTACTATATATTACCTTATGTGCTATAGGATTCCAAAGCTTGTACCCCTTCACACCATAGCTATATCCAATGAAGATACATTTCAAAGTCATGTTCTCCAACTTTGTTAATTTTTCCTTTGGTAAATGTGCATGTCTTGCAACCAAAAACTTTAAGATGTGTCAGTGAAGTCTTATGACTTGACTATGCCTCTATAGGTGTCTTATCAACAAGAGTTGATGTACGAGACCTATTAATTAGGTAACAAGTAGTGGCAATAGCTTTAGCCCAAAATCTTTGTTCTAGATCAGCACCACTCAGCATACTCCTAGCCTTCTCCATCAGTGTCCTATTCATTCTTTCTGCAACACCATTTTGTTGTGGAGAATACAGAGTTGTCTTTTGTCTCAAAATGTTGTACTATTTACAAAATTTATCAAAATCATTAGAGAAAAATTCACCATCATTATTAGTCCTCAAACATTTAATTTTATTTCCAGTTTGCAACTCAACCATTGCTTTAAATTCTTTAAATCGACTAAAAAATTTAGATTTACTCTTTAGAAAATATACCCATGTCCTACTATAATCATCAATAAATGAAACATAATATGTGGATTTTCCAATCGAAGGAACATCTATAGGACCAAACACATCATATGAATAAGATCTAATACACCACGAGATTTATGAGAACTCGAGTAGAATTGGACATGGTTTTGTTTTCTATAAATGCATTGCTCACAAAAATTAAAATCAAGATTACAATCAAACAACCCTTCAATAAGGTTTTTTATTTTTCAAGGTCCTTAGACCCTTTTCTCCAATGTGGCCATAACATAGTCTTCTTTATAGGTAACTTTGATTTAGAAGAGAAAACACCCTTGGGTACCCAAAAGCCATGACCATCCGTTAAAGATGAAACCCTCACCTCTTCCAACGAAGTATCCACGGTCTTGTTTTTAACAAAGGTACTATTGCACTATAATGCAGAAGCATCTATGGTTGACCAAAAATCTTGCATCAACCAAAAATAATATTTTAGTTTATTTTCCTAAGGTTTGGTAGGTGATTATTTAATAGGATAATTTGCAAGGTGAGACTAAAATAAATATTAAATAATTTCCTTTAATTATTTTGTAGCAAATTTTGGGAGTAGAGGTTTCCATTAAAGGTTGTAGGTTGCAAGTGCTAGAATTTGGTAAAAGAAGTTGGATTGAAGTACACTTTTGTATTTGATATTTATTGTTTTGTATCAGATTTACATCAGTTTGTAATAGTTTTCCTCAACCAATATAGCTACAAACAATGTAATTTCAAAATTATCTTGTTATTAAGTGATTTGAGGAAAGTTTGAATGATAAATTAAAGACACTATTTGTAGATTTTTGTCTTATTTACAATATTTTTTCAGTTGCATTGTATGTTGTTGTGGGTTTGTGAATGAAGTTTGATTTTCTACTTCATTAGTGGTATCAAAGCTAGTGTTCCTGAGTGTGTAGAAAAAAGCATTGATTGGAGGCAGTTTGCACCAGGACCTATGGTGGTGTGTGTGTGATTTACGTGTAAAGAAATCATCGAATGTGAGACAGTTTACATGTGAAGAACTTGAGGATTTGAATATTTATTTTGAGGCTTTATGAGGTCTTGAAAATGCCAAAAAAGAAGGGCAAGAAGTTTTTCATATTTGTGTATGCAGGTGAACAGGAAGGAGAAAATATTACAGAAGTATGCTTTGAGGATAATGTGAAGGAAGATGGTGAGATTGTAGTAGAGGATGAGAAGCCAAAAGAAAGTGCAAAAATCCAAGAGGAAAATGATGTTGCAGTGGTATGCTTCAAGGGTGAGAGCATGGAAGAAAATGAGAAGAGTGAAGAAGATAAGTTTGTTGCAACATTGGTTGAAGATGGAGGAGTTCCAGAAGTGAGCATTGAGGAGATTGTTGTGAGTAAAGTTGCAGAAGTTGAGGATGTTGCAATTAAAACAAAGTATGTAGTGATGTATGAGGAACCTGATGAAGACCAAGAGTTTCTTGAGGAAGAGATCACGGAGATAGAGAAGTTGTTTAGTGTAACAACAAAGACAGTAGCATTCAACAATGAGGAAGAAGATGTGACAAAAGAATTCATCGAGGTAAATATGATTTTTATGAGTTTTGTAATGTTGAATTTGTAAAGGATTTTCATTATGACATGAGAAATGAGTTAGAGAAGAAAAAGGATTGTGAAGATGTAGAGTGGTATACAAATGTATACTTGCAAGTAGAGGCTATAGAGGAAGCTACAGGAGGAACTTGGTGGAAGTGGTCAGTTTGTGGTGGGTTGAATCTCACAAGAGAAGAGAGGAGAATGTATGGTATTAGGAGGAGGGGAGCGGTTCATGGTGGATATGATTACACTAGAGGAGAGAAGAATGAAGTGCATATATTTGTTGGAGGAGCATGAATCTTTTTTTGACAAGATGCTAAAAAAAGAGGAAAAAGAAAATCTTTTTGTTGCACATGTTTCAATGATGGAGTTTGTTGAGGATTTCTCGCAATCCAAAAGGGTGGTACTACCACTCAACTCCATTTGTGAATCCATATTCACAAAAAATTTCCTACCTCAGGTGTCTGATGCAAGAGCATCCATGGTTGACCATCAATCTTGCATCAACCAAAAATAATATTTTAACTTATTTTCCTAAGGTTTGGTAGGTGATTTATTTAATAGGGTAATTTTCAAGGTGAGACTAAAATAAATATTAAATAATTTTCTTTTATTATTTTTTTGCAAATTTTGGGAGTGGAGGTAATTTAGGAGGGAATTTTGGAAAATTGTCAATTTCAATAATTAGCAAAACATGGACTTGGGCA
The DNA here is from genome assembly GCA_007258455.2 of Sequoia sempervirens. Taxonomy (NCBI): domain Eukaryota; kingdom Viridiplantae; phylum Streptophyta; class Pinopsida; order Cupressales; family Cupressaceae; genus Sequoia; species Sequoia sempervirens. The sequence continues at coordinate 35,525 of VDFB02335080.1, read as the reverse complement.
TGGTTTTGGAAGGAGTTATAAGTTTGAATGATTCATTTAGAAACTTCCTTAATTGATGCATACAAAGGTGGGTGTCCAAGGTGAGTTGGCAAGATTTATATTGGAAATTGGCCTAAAATCTAGGAATGGACTCCAATTTTGGTAATTTTGGTGGGAGTGGGTTTGAGAAAGTATTTTCTATATTATTAAATGTTTTTGGGATGGAATTTTGGAGGTTTCTTCCCAAATTTCTCATGATTTTTTTGGGTGAAGCTTTGGGAGCTTTCTTTTGAAGATTACATACAATTTTGACTATGTTTTGGTAGCCATTCTTGGCTAGAAATTGGAAGGTTATTGTTGCAGGTGTAGCATCTTCTTGGAGAGGATATGGGGAGTGTTCTTTTGTAGGTTTGAAGGCATTATGACAGAAAAATGGATCATGAAATCCATTATTTAAGATGGGTACAGCTTGCATATTGGTGTTTGCAGGGTGAAGGTTGTAGATTGAGAGTGATTTGAAGGAGTTGAATCAAAATTTTGTATTTGTTGTTATTTGTTGTTAATATCATATTTGAATCTAATTTTAATGTGTATTTATTAGTCCAAGAGGTTGAAATATTTGTATTTCCATTTTGGAGAAGATACTCTAATGTTTGCAAGAGAACTTTGAATAAAAATTTGGAAATTTGTTTGTAAAATTTTTGCATTGTTTTGGTTTTCTAAGTTATTGCAGATTTAAGTCAAATAATTTAATAGATTTTCATTTATGGTTTGAGAAGGAAGAGTCTCCCTACTTCATCACACCCAATAGTCCATGCATCAATTTTATACAATGTTCCATACACTAGTATAAAAACAGAAATAAATGACTAAAAAAACTACTAAAAATTGCATATAAATGACTAAACTTGGTCACATGACCAATAGTAGTTTATTGTTGGTCATTTATAACATGACCAAATTTATGACTAACCAGATTTAGTCATTTATTTGATCGTTTTGATTTATCAATTTGGTAGTATATTTAGTCATTAATTTAGTCATTGATTTAATCATATATTTAGTCATATTTATTCACTAAGCTTGGTCACATGACCATTGGTAGTTTATTACCGGTCATTTATAACACGACCAAATTTATGACTAAACCATTTTTAGTCATTTATTGGTTGTTTTGATTGATCAATTTGGTAGTATATTTTTAGTCATTGATTTAGTAATATATTTAGTGCATTTTTAATTGTCGTCATTTGGTAGTTTATTTTATTAATCAAAAAGATTACTTATCAACTATCTAAAAGACTTGCACAATAAAAAAGCTATGAGAAGGTTAAAATAGCTTATTTTATTAATCAAAAAGATGTTACATACAGTTGTGTAAGCTTAAAAATGGAGTTACAATTTGTTGTCCCAACATGAAAGAACTTGAAAAGATTACAAACATTGCTAAGAGAGAAAAAAACTAGCGGAAATCTATTCCAAAACATTTCCTTTATGTTGTTCAACAGCTTACAAAAGAATAGGAACATGACTATTCTTTTATATCATAACCTACAGTCCCTTACCCTTGTAATGCTTGTTGATCCTCTAACTATCATTTTTGCATGGTTGTTCTTTTATATCATAACCTACAGTCCCTTCCCTTGTAATGCATAAGTACATGATACATCTTTTCAAAGGAACTTTCATTCTATGATTGTGATAAAGCTCCAATCATTTGTAGTCTACCCTCATTCTGATTACTATCATCTTATGACCATGTTAATTGTTACTTCATTGTTTCTCTTACCATTGAACTATCCCTTAAAAAAATTAATAATTTACCTCTTCATCTTCATATCTTGTTGGTTTCTTTATCACCAATCATGAATCCTACCAACTGAAGTAAATTTGAGTCATTGTCCACAACTTTCCTACCTATCAGCAACTCCAAAAGAACAATACCATAGGTATAAACATCAAATTTCTCATTAATCCTTAAGGTTCTTGCATATTTAGGGTCAATATAACCAATAGTACCCATAACATAGGTGGAGGTGTGATTTTTGGCCAAGGAAATGCACTTGGCAATGCCAAATTCTAACAAATGTGCTTCGAAGTTGTCATCTAAAGAATGTTAGATATCTTTACATCTCTGTGAAAAATGCATTGGTTACAATCATGATAAAGATATGCTAATGCTTTTGTAGCAACATAGGCTATCTTTAGATGAGTATCCCAGTCTAATTTAATCTTCTTTTATGTTCCTACACAAAAATTTAAAATGTTTCTTAGGTTCTCCCCAATGTATTTTGATTAGATGGTAGAAATATTGATTGGACTCATATTTCATAAATCTATCATGTTTCTATATAACATAATTTTCTTACCATGTAGGATGTCCCAGAGACTTCCATTTACCATGTAGTCATAAAATAGAAACAAGAAAAATATAGAACTGCATAGTACTGAAAAAAATTTAAAAAAGAACCTAGAAGAAAGGATGTTGAAGACATTCAGCTGCAATTGGCACCTGCATTTTTTGTACAGCCTCAGCTCTGTCCACCTGATCCAAAACAAAAAGCATGTGAACCAAGTTAGAATCCCCACAAAATCATAAAGGACAAAAAACTTCATATGTTGACAACAACAAAAGTAAATACTAAACAAGAACACTTCCCAAACTGCATTCACAAGCATAAAATTTAGAAATATACTATTACAAGATTAGAAAGAGAGTACTTTGATAGAAAGAAAATAAGAGACAAAAAGTGAAGAATAGTTAGTTTAAAAAAAAGATGGGATCTCTAACATCAGCTATTATATTTAAAAATTGGATTGTGAGGTTTATGATCCAAAGATCCCATGATAGTAAAGGTCATTGTGACATATTTTGTACCCATCTAGATACGTGTCCTCACATAATAAGGTGAAATATATTTCATTCACAAACATCTATTTTCATTGAGGAAGAAAACATAAGGAAAATCTATTCATGATGGCTTAGGACAAGAAACACGTAGAATTTTTGGAATCCCACATGTTTGTTAATTTCAGCCCACATGTTTGTTAATTTCAGCAAGCTACTCATTTATATCACTAAAATATATTCTCTTAATAATAGAATCCAATTAAAATCTTGTTATATAGAGTACACAAACAACTTGTGTTTATATTCATGTTCCCAAACTATCAAATCAGCTTATAGAAAGACTGTGTGCTGCTCGAATTCAATTTATTGCAAATGTGGCTGCTGAAAATGTAGATTGCAAGAGGCGGGTTCAATAACTAAGTTAATGAATATATTCATGATTTGATCATTACCTATTCATTCACATTCTACTAGATGCTTACCATTCAAAAAGAAAATTGAAGGATTAAGAATATGTATGAGAAATTAAAAAGTTGAGAATGACAGAATAAAAACTAAGTATTAATTATAGAACTTATGTTGTCAAATTAAGGGCGGGGGCCCTAGCTCGGTTGGCTAAGTAATTCCGTTGCGACTCTGCTGGTCACGAGTTCTAGTCTCCCCCATCCCGTGGTACCGAAGGGCATGTCGCGCCAGCGCCGCCGGTCACGTTAAAAAGTTTACCAGGCGCACTGCAGTTTATAGGGGGTCGTGCTACCCGATTCCTGTAGTCTAATAAAAAAAAATTTTAAAAAAAAAAAAAATGTTGTCAAATTAAAAACATGTACATAAGATCATTTAGAGCCTTCTGTATACTGAGGTTATCATAGTTCTTGTGTCATTTTTTTATAGGTTGGTGAGTTGTTCTCTGCTTAACTAAAGATCATTAAAATCCCCCTCAATGAAACAAAAATACCACTTCCCTCAAGGTAACTTTTTCGCTATAAAATTTGGAAAGGAAACAGTTTTTAGCACATCTAAAAACTAATAACTAAAAGAGATGACTTGGATTGTGAATCATATATGCCATTATGCACACTAGTGGATCAAACTTGTTCTTTTTAGAATTCTTTGGTTTTAGATGTGTTGCAAGAAACTAAGTTTGAAAGTCTCATATAAAAACCTCTGAGTGAATGGAAAAAGACAAACTACACTTCACGTACAAAGATGCATATCATACAGAAGTTTCATGTATCTAGCTTGTAAAAGACTCTTAAACCCACAGATATACTTTATTTCTCATTCCAAAGGTAACTTGATATAGAAGAAAATATACCCATACGATAACCTAGAAAATAATAGCCAATAATTTGTGATGCATGAGTTTATGTTTAACCAGAAAACTCAAAGTTAGTATTTTCAATTAGACTCAAAGTTAGTATTTTCAATTAGAACAACTGTTTTTTTTTTCTCAGGTAACAATTTTTTTTCTTTGCAAACAAAAAAGGACAAGAAACTAACCATGCACAAAGATATTCAAACTCTCTTGCCTACTGTAGCTCTTTATGGAAACTCTACCACCACCTCCACCAGCCCATCCCTTACCTCTAGAAGCACTTATCATACACGTTCCCTTCCTACACAAGGCAAAAAAGAGTCCCTCAATGCTATAATCAATAAAACCAATCTAAATGTAAGAAAATAAAGTGCACCCAAGGTTAGTGTCTAGACAATAACCTTAAATTTGAAATAATTTCATGGGTCTATACTAAAGTACCAAAGCATTAAGGAGATTTTAGATTTTCTACCATGTTCATATCCTAGAAATATTAATGACTTACATCAAGATAATGACTTCCATGGGTCATTATCAATTAAAATTGCTTGCATTTGTTAAATATCTATCATGAACATAACATCTTAAAAGCATATTTCCTTGCTATTCAAACAAAAGTGATCAAGGTATCAACTCTAATAAAGAAACTACCATCAATCTAAGCCAACATAACTATAAGCAAAAGTGGTGTTTACAGCCAAACAATAACATTAGTTGTTTCTATGTAAGCAAAATATAACAAAACATGCCAAGAGATTGTAGACCAATATAATGATTGTTTTATTCATTAGGAGTAGTGCTTGTACACAAAATATAGACCAGGAAACATCTATCAAGATTGGACTACTTTCCCAAACTAGGAAAAACATGTATAAAATTTCTGACAGTTGCCAAATATAACACAACCATCAACAATTACCTAAAGCCAAATCATAGCAACTACCCACAAGTCAACAAGGAATTAGCATAAAGTCAGTTTACAAACAAAAGACAAAAATTTAACAAGTTAATTTATATGAACTACATCCTCCCCCCATTCAAACCTGCTCTACAATGCTAGCATCTTTAGCATATGCATCTTGAATGTTTTCAGCAAGCCTATGAAGAAAGATATTTGAAACTCCTCTTGTAGCCACAATAAATGGACCAGTAGCTAGAGTTACAAGGGAAAATTTCCAACTATTTATGAATCCCACAACAAGACCTCCAAAAAATGTTTCCATGTTATGGACATAATTTCCCACCTAGTTCATCAACACTTCAATTTGTCAATATTTTGACCTCTTATCAAGTCAACCTCAAGTGACATACAATATGATTTTTACTGAAGAAACAGACTCATTGGTTCCTTAATAAAAATAAAGATAATAAATTATGTTTTAAAGACCTTTTTCTTTTCAAGAATATAAGAGTTATGGGAACATACTTTCTCACTCAAAGCAGATTGAATAAGTAGCACATCACTTAACACTTGGTTCACAATATCTCCATTATTTCCATGTGTCAAAAAAACTCATGTCCTAGTTCAACAATACTTGAACATATTTGGACCTAATAACTGTCGTCTATCTCTCTCCAGTAAGAATCCAACATGAAAACCTCTATGAAGAATATTTCTCAGAAGTCATATATCAGTAATAACATGGAACAAAAAGTTAAATGCACCCTAATACCCAAACCACATGCATATTATAAGAAACCAAAAAATAAAGGACGAGATTGAGTTTCAATATAGTTGAAACAACCCAAGCAAAAAAAAATCATCATGCTTTGCTGGACCCCAATCAAAATAAATGAACATGTAATCTATATTGTAAAAAGGAAGCAACTTACCAATCCAACCGACCACAAAAATGCCTCTTGCTATGTATACAATATACAAAGCAATTTGTAGAGAAACAAGATTATCTTGCAAATATAAGTAATAGAATTCATTAAATTATAAACAATATGTTCAAGGAGATAAACCTAAATTGATAAAAAAGAGAAAAAATTGTATCATAAAAGCCACCTCAAAAAAGGAAACAGCATGAGAAAGGAGCAAAAATATAAATTTTGGGTAGGTAAATCTCTTTGAAATCAATTTGAATGAGAGATTTGAATTGCATCTAATATTCAAATTCCATAAAATTATAGAATAGGATATGTAGAAAATCAAAAACTGTAGTTAAGAATGTAACTAATATGTTCAGAAACAAAAAGTTGAAAAATAAAACAAAAACATAGTTAAAAATTAGAAAGGACTGTCACTATACTCTTGTATTCTCAAGGCAATCAGCACTATACAAGAAGATACATAAGACTATCTCACAAATCATTGTCATATTGGCATTTTAAAAAAAAATAGAGATACATTGTTCATGCACTGTCAATGAGGGACTGAATATTCACTACAAACATGGTACTGATCAAAAATACCACCATCTCCATATAGTATCCATTGCACCATATAGTATCCACTGGAAAGTAGTGCACCACTATCACTCCATGCAACAAGCACTTGATCATGCATATCATTGTCAAAATGATGACATACATATCATTGTCCTTCCAGTCACCTCATTTTCCACTCACTAGGATGATTGATCAATAGCATGGTATACAACCAATGTAATCATTAGCTATACAACCAATTGTAATGAGATGATCAATAAAGTCATGTACCAACTTTTGCATGAATGTCACTTTTCATCATTATCATGAAGCATCAGCATCAAAAACTACATCATGAACTAAGTGAAGAAAGAGCAGTAAACATCATGACAATATAACCAACATTCAACCTTGGACTGTGACTATTCATCTCTAGTCATATCAAAACATGACAAGTCTCGACCTCGTACATCTTGTAAGCATACAATCATACCTCTTACAATCTTGGCATCAATGAGACAAATTGCATCAACACTAATGGCCAATCAATCAACAACCACTTTAACACCATGGAACTATTGTTGCAACAATAACATGAAATGGTTTGTCAAACTTGTATCCCAAACCTATCACATTGAATAAGCTGCAAACTATCACTTGGCATGAATATCATAAACACAAACATGATATTGTCTTGAAGGAATATAACCATTATATTAATTTCCAAGAATCATACCAACACTATTGAAAGAAAAGAATAAATGTTCAAACAATGACAGTGGACTATTGACTCCCCCTACAAAGGATACCTCCATGAAAAACTTCTCCTTCATGCATACCAACTTACATCAAGTTAACTATCACTTTATGTAGTTGGATTGAGCATAAAATGGTACATGCTTTTTTGTGTAGGAGACAGATCACATCCACAAACATGGGAGAGCTATGAAAAATTAGAGAAACTGGCTTGGAAAATGAAGGCAGCAGGGTATTTCCAGATTCAAGACTTTTACTTAATGTTGTGGTTAGAAGAAAAAAGAATCATTTATCTACCACCATAGTGAAAAGTTAGCAATTGCATTTGGTTTGTTAAACATGGCCCCTAGTACAACTACTAGAGTTGTTAAGAACCTTCGAGTATGTTATGATTTTCACACTGCATCTAAATTCATCTCCAAGATTGTTGCAAGAGAGCATTTCGAGTTTTTGTTTTTGAGCAATCTCTAGGTACATTGCTAGTGAAAGGATCATTAATGAAAAAAGAGATTTCATCTTCAGGTAAGCCTCTTTGGTTGTTCATTTTGAATAGATTTTTCCATTTTGGTAAGTATTGTGTTCTTGTGGGAGTCTTTACTATTAAGTTATTAACATTTGGAAAAGAGCATTACCCTCTTATACTTCATTCCTGCTCAAATTATATCCCATGTTTTGTATATGCATTGACTATAATATCATTGTTTAGTTTAGCAAGAGAAAGATATGTAAATTTTGTTGGAAATAGGATGCCATTTAATTGCAATCCTAAACATTATTTCATGTATCTCCTAAGTCCTTGGAAAGTGTTCCCCAACACTAGGATTAGAAAGAGAATAATTTTGAATGAAATAATCATGTTAATTGACATTTGTAATTAATTCTAAATGATAGGAACATGTGAGGGAATCCAAGATGAGTCCCTAAATAATAGGAGCACATGGGGCGCCCACATGGGGCACCCACATGGAAGGTGGAACCCACCTTGAGTTAAATTAACTATTTGGAGAAAAAGATAACACTTCTGTAATGCATGTAAAGATTCTAGAGGTTAGGGATTGATGTTTACATGCATGAAGTTCAGTTCAGTTCAGTTCGGTTGAATTTAGTTCAATTTAGTTTAGTTCAGTTCAATTTAGTTATGGTTCAGTTATCTTCAGTTGCATGTAGTTAGTCTTAGTTGAATTCTATTTGACTTCAGTTGACTTGGAATGCATGACTAATGACTTGAGTTGCATGACAGATAACGGGTGACTACTTTCAGTTAACAGGGGATGATCAATCATGCATGATATTTGCATGAATGATGGAGAGATATGTTTCAGTTAATAGAGATTGACTTGGACCCACCTCGGGCACCCAAGTTGGCATCTTGGAGTTAACACTTTTGCATGATAATATATTTTATAAGGCTAAGTTAAGTGGCCAAACTTGGGCGCCAACTTTGAGGATAAACTTAAAAGATATCTTCGAAATCAACGTTGAGTTATGACTTTGGTTTGGGACACCCAAATTGGTGAAGGACTTGGTTTGACATTGTTTTTCATGGAAGAACTCTACTTGCAAAGAATTGGTGTAGGTTTTGTTAGATAAGCATTGTGCTTTGTAATTGTAAACTCTTTGGAGTTTAGAAGAATCATTATTGTCTATATATTGTAGCAAGTTGAAGAGAGTTAATCAAATTTTATTGCAGGTTGTGAAAAAGAATTGTTGAAGGAAAAAGAAGCATCTCAAGCAAGGATTGGAATTATTGTAATATTATTCTGAGATTAAATAATACATTGATTCTTGGTGGAGTTTTTTCCCAAAAGGGTTTCTCCACGGTATATGTTGTGTAACTTCTTTCTTCTGGTCTTATTCTTCTACAATCTTCTGTCTATTTCCACAAATGGTAAAATGAATTAATCAAATTAATCACCCATAAAAAATCTGTAACAAAGAATACATATTTAGATCTGCAATCATAAAGTTTTACAAAGTATTAAGCTACATAATCACCTCAATTTTCAACAAATTTCATTCCTTTTACTCTATGTATAGGGCTTTTTTGGTTGAATTCTGAATTTGATAGAGAATCAAAATGTAGTAAAGAAATGACTATAGATCCTGCTTTAAATATTTGATCTAATGATCCCATATGATATTCATGATTTTAAAAAGCAAATGGAACTTTTTCTTTAATAGGCACCTTTCCTCTTGATAATGAATTTTTTGTACAACACTATAGTGAACTTGCAAACAACTACAATTCTAGTGGGAGGAAGCAATAGAATATGACAATTTAGTGGCAAGAATGAAATGCAAGGACACACAGATGATGAAATATTTTCTTAACTTAAGAAAGAAATTAGAACGCACTTCAGGGGAACTACACAAAAAAGTTTTTAAGCTGCAAAAATGTGAAATTTATAGAGGTCAAATAGCGAGAACGAAATGAACTAGCTTTTTCTTTTAATTTCTTAGGCACTATCAAGAGCATGCTTTTTTTTCCAATGCACAATACAACTGGTGCTATAGAAAATATTTTTTTATAAATTTATTGAATTCCAAGAGGCACAATAGTATGTTGAGGTAGAGACTTAAGAATCAATATTAACATTGTGTTCCCCAACTTTTGTCATAGTGAGATCATGACTGGCTAAAGATTTTGTTTTAAGAAAAAGATGTTGAGAGGTCCTCCTTCTTAACAAGTAATCAGAAATCTCTAGGAATTTTTTGGTTTCCATGTACATTTAAGAACATACGAACTACATTTAAATATGATCTTTACAAGGTTTATTTTGAAACCAAAATTCAATTTCCTTGGGTGAAATTATTAATGAGGAATTAAATAAATTTTGAGTGTAAGGAAGATAATATTGTTACTTGAATGTATCCTTATGTAATCATTGGAAAGGCTATTCTAGTCAACTTTAAGTGTGAAAGAGGATGGAAAGAAACAAAATAGTTGATAGGCATTTTGAAGAGAAAATAATAAATATATATTGAACCATTATATCCTAGACATACAATTTTTTCTGCTCCTAATTTCTTGCCATTATTTGTAATGAAAAATTATATGATACAGGCACTACAAATTGAAATGTTAAATGCCTCTTACAATTTTACCTACTACATATTACAAATTTTCAAGTAAACAACACATATTAGCACACTTGATGACTAGGGTAAAATGAAAAACAAAATGTGTCTTTAGATGGATATTTGGTAGCTATGAGATTAAGAGTTTCTAGACATTATGATCAACTATGTTATATTTAGTACTTTTCTTTTGACTAAAGATAACTAGGGTTAAGGGATTCTAAATCTGGAAAAAGATTGGCAAGAGGCTAACACTCATGTAATATTGCACTTACCAGACTAAGTCCAATCCAAATTTGACCCAAAAGATTAAAGTCACATCATTCAAAGCTATGAGAGCATCTCTCTAGCTTATATTCAGCCATTGCCATCTGTAATCAAGAACCAAACTAACCAATCGAAGGGCAGGAGACCATGATATTCCAAAGGATCTTCATATCACAGAAATAGTTAAACTAGGCTTTGCATCCAGTCAAGCAGAGGCATATCAAGATTTCTAGAGAGAAGCATCACACGAATCAAAGTACAAACCATCTTTCTTATATCCTTCAAAGTAAGAGCCGGGTATTGTCAGCCAATTAGTCCATGCTCACAAGAAGCATATAAGAAAAAGTCATATCATATTACATAATATGGTCAAAATACTAAAGAGCTATATATGTCAATAAAAAATAGCAAAGATCAGTATAAGAAGGCATCAACTAAGGAGTTTGTCCTCCTTTTTTCATAGCTTCACGTTCTTCAGATGTTGATGATGTTCTAAATACAATCTCTTTTACATAAATCTAGGATAATTAAGTAAATGCAAACAATTGCAAGAGAAATTGTTCTAAGAGATGTGAACCATTTCCATCATTTTAAATAGGGTCAATGTTCTTGTGGAGAATATTGGTGTTGTTAAATGAAACAATCTGAAAAATAGGCTTGCACTATAATAATGTGCACTACATCAAATATCCAGTAATAACGAAGGGACATCCATCAAAGCATAACAGTAGGGACTTTTTTGTCATATGTTGTAGTTACAAGTGCCCTACTAGACATACGTGAAAATGTAGAAGCATAGACAAGGCAAGCGAACTATTTCCAAAAATGCCTCAAAGAAATGTGATATCATGGAATGTTGTGATTAAAGGATATGTTCAAAATGGGTTTTTCTGAAAAGTCCTTAGAAAAATTTAAGCAAATGCAACAAGTGGGTGTAAAGCCCAAATCCTCAACCTTTAATCTATTCACAATAAATGAAATTTTCTTAAACCCTAATAATTACACCATAAACGGTTGCTTCAATCTATTCACAGTAAACGAAATTTGAAAATATCAGGGTTTTAGGGCTTACTTAGATTCTTGAGTTTGAAAAAAGAAAACCTTGAACCCTCGGTGAAACCTTATTTTCAGGTTGCAGCTCGCCCTCACCAAATTGGAGAAGTGAAAGGTCAATACAAGTTTGGAGGAGTGGGAACCAATAGTGGCGGGAAAAGCAGCAAAAAATGGTGAAAAGCAACCAAAAAATGGTGAAAAATGATGAACGACTAAGATTCATTTAATCTTAAAAAATTAATATAATAAATATAATCTAAAATATAATTAATATATTATATATGTTTATTATAATAGTAATAAGATTAAATTATATATAATATAATTATATTTATTATTATATTTAATAGTTTATATAGGTTATATTATTATTATATATTGTATTCTATAATAAAAAATATTAAATATAAATATAAAATTAATATAATTAATAATTAATATATTCTTATATAGAACAAATTAAATTAATATATAAAAAATATGATAGTTTAATTGATCTTTGGAGAGATTAGGAAAAAGAAAGAGAGATAGAGGGGGAGACAATTCTATATAGAGAGAGGAATATATACTAACACTTGCACCTAAAGGAGGTTCAAGTATTGCACCAATAGAAAACTATATGTATGTTAATATGTTAGAGAGTATGTGTTTGTGCATGGAAATGCTACAAATTTTAGTTGCATACATGGCTAGCTTAAACAATTAATAATAAGTGCTAAATAATGGAATGAAATAAATTTAGATAAATCTAGATTAGGGCTCCCTAACATACTTCACGCTCTTGGGCTTAGATGTGGTGAAGTTAGGGCTCCCTAACATACTTCCTCTCTGACCCTATCATGGTGGACTATGGGAATAGCACTATTGCTTCTTGATTCCTTAAATGATCTATTCAAATGGATTGAAATAATTGATAATGTATATGTGTTATATATACCATAACTCTTATTGAATCACTGGTAGAATTATATGTTATCTGACATGATTGTAGGACTGAATTATTTGTGTGACTAATTATTTAGTCATTTTTATTTGTGTGACTAATTATTTAGTTGTGTTTTTTACCCCATGATCAAAATAGTCATTTATAGCTTTGATTGCAAAAAACTAGTAGAATTTAGTCACGTGACTAAAAGTTTTAGTCACGTAGTCATTTATTTTCCAAATTCTACTAGTGATATATGACACCTCTAACCATCTTACATCTTTCACCAGAAAGCACTATCTACACATTCACATCTATTATTCTACTCAAAAATAATAAATTTCATGCTAATCAAAGGATATGCAACACACCATTAATAATTTTTATTCTACCATCAAGAAACTTGATTCCAACTTTACCATGACCAACAATATTTAAGCAAGAATCATCACCCAAGTAGTACACCTTAACTCCATCAAACTCTTCATATTCAAAAAACCAATCTCTATTAGAGGTCATATGAAAAGATGCGCCTGAGTCAATTAACCATTCATCATTATATGCACGAGTGGCTAAAGTTATAATGAATGCATTGTTATCTTCCTTCTCAAATTCGGAATCAAAATAAAATCTCTTCTTATACTTCTTATTTTCTTTTTTGCACTACTTACGAAAGTGTCAAGGCTTACTACAATCCCAACAAATAACTTTGGACTTTCTAAGATATTTGGATCTCCCCTTAGATTTGGATTTATAATGCTTCTCATTCTTCTTTCCTTTTTCCTTAGGTCTTCCACGAGCATTTAGGGTTTCCTTGGTACTGATGGATACCTTCCTCCTCATCTCTTCAAAGAGAAAAGAACCCACCACATCTTCAACCTTCAAGATAACAAAAGTACTTCTAATATCCATAACAAGAGAATCCTATGAATCAAGCAAAGAACAAAGCAAGATATGACATTTCTCCTCCTCATCCATTTTGACACCCACTAATGCCAATTGAGCCATCAACATATTGAATGCTTCCAGGTGCTCTGTAATTCATCCACCCTCTTCCATCCTCAAGGAATATAATTTCTTCCTCAAGAAAATATTATAATTGAATATTTGGCTTGATACATCTCACCAAGTTTCTTCCAGAGTTTATGTATAGAGGTTTCTTCATGGACATTGATCAAAATAGAGTTTTCCAAGCATAATTTGATTAGACCCTTGGCTTTACGATCCATAACATCATATTGAGCAACCAAAGTAGGATTTGCAGGCTTCATAACATTATCATCAATAGCATCCCACAAATCTTGATCTATTAACATATCCTTCACCTTCAACTTCCACATCTTAAAATTATTTCTAAAAAAAATATCTACCTCTATCAAATGTGGATTAGTTGCATGAGATGTATTGAGATCACAAAGTATTTTTTGAACAAGCTCCCACTCAAATCTGGATTAGTTCAAAAAATCCAACAACCCACAACTAAAACCAAATGTGATCAAGTTCTAATACCACTTTCAAGGAAGCTAAGGTAGTGAAACAACTTCCTACACTAATCTTGAGAGGAGGGTTATGTAAAAAAAAATCATATATAAATAGTTACATAAACTTAAATAGAAATAAGAAAAAATAATATTCATACTGCAACATAGTGATTTGCATGGGGAAAATCCTTTCGACAGAAAAACCCCACAGTCCAAAAGTTGCCCAATATATTATTAAAAAATCAAAACTTGATTACAATATACTTGCAAAGTAAGCTTTCTCATAGGAGTATCAACAACTAGAGATTCAAAGGAAAATCAAAAGCTATAAGACCCTTACACATAACCTCCATCTCATACACCTAATATATAGAAGATACAATACATGAAACCACCAAATGATATTACAAAACCATGATCTAAAACCACCTAAAAAGTGGTGTCCATCCTTATCTATAATAATAGATGCCTATGATGTTTATAAACACACAAAACCACATGTAACTCCCCCTTTAAGGCTCGTTTATGTGTCCAACACACTTTTACATCTCCCATTTTAGGAGACCCAACTTATGGAGGCCATAACTTTTGATCTGGGGGTCTAATTGATGAACCGTTTCAACCGTTGGAAAGCCCATGAAGTGCTCTATCAAGCTATATCTAACTATGCTAGTTATAACCACTTTCAAGCCCAAAAACTGCCTCTAAGGGCTTCAAAATGGACTTTGAAACTTTAAGAAATGAAAACTTTAATATCTCAAATCCATACATGATTTTTCAACGAAACTTTACAAGCATGCTTATTTAGCCAATTTGAAGCTTTGGGAAAATTTTGCATCAATCTGCACTCAAATGTAAACTTACTATAAATAGTAACATCATGTAATTGCAAGGTTGAGACACCATTTTCTTCACACATAAGAAATTAAAGAAAATTAAAGCTTTAGTGTACAAAGAAAAGTGAAAATCAACTAAACAACCTAGAAAGATAATTGAATTTTTATCTTTCCAAATATTGAAGAGAATTTCCACCATAAAAGCATGTCAAATTTAAGAAAATTGAAATGGAAGAAATGGTTAATGACCTAGCAAAATCATATGTCATGAGAAGGGGTTAGCCCAAAAGGCTTGAGGAAGTCATTTATCCAAATCCAAGCTTCTTGAGCTCTAGTCTAGAACATAAAAAGATGTTTGAGAGTCTCAAATCTTGTACAAAAAGGAAACAAGCGCTGAGAACTCTCAAATGAGAAAAGAAAGAGCCAAGCAAAAGACCTTGGTAAAGAATGTGCCACGTGAATGAGCCAACTTAAACTCAATAATGGTTTTGCAAGAAATCTAGAACTATTGATGCCAAGTGACAGGGGAAGACTAAAGGTGCCAACGATCATTTAATTGGTCCACCAATGGGAGACAAGGAATAAGCCACAAGCATCTTTTGGGGGCTCTTTAATTATGAAATGGTGTTTTAGGATACCATTTCCAATCTTCTCACCAAGGCTTGAAGGACCTAACCCCAATTTTGTGAACCATATGGGGAGGGATATCATCAATAATAGTATGGAAAGTCTCTTGATCTTGATTAGATAACCAAAATTTCAACTTGGCCTCAAACCAAGATAGAAAATTCTTGGTAACTTTGTAAAGGAGATTTGGTAGAGTTTTAATTCCTCTATTAAATAATTTCAAGAAAAAACCCAAGGGGCTTTAGCAAGAGGATGGTCTTGACTAAATAGGATTGGAGACCACTAACTAAATTATTGGTTTATTATAGAAGTCATTACCAGCCCAAAGAAGTTAGGGCTCTTAGGCCTTCCAAATGTTCATAATAACAATGTGGAGAGTGTACAATCCAAGTCCTTTCCAAGTTGGTCAACCATTAGGAACTCTCAATGAAATACAAAGATTCATGAGAATTTCCTAGGCACTATTCCCTTCTAGATCTTTGATGATCCATTTAGCACAGAGAGTAATGCCTTGATGATGTATTAAGAGTAATTATAAACCACTAGCATTATGAGAGAGATAACAAAATTTCTAAAGAAACACAATGAAATCATTTTTTCCATCAACAAAGGCCTAAAGAAAGTAACTAGACAACTTCTCAACTTTTGAATAAGAGGCCTTAGAAAGAACCCAACAAGAGGAGTAGTAAAAAAATTGGCAACCAAAATTTTAGAGCACACTTAGAATTTGTCATCCAAAGAAAGAGGCTTAGTGATCTAATTTAGTTAAATTTTTCAGTTCTAGCAATGACAACTTGCCACAAGATATCAAGGGAGCCTTGAAAAATAAAGGGAATGACTAGAAATTGAAAAACCTCTCCATGACCAATCCATTTCCAATCAAAATAGTCTAACCAACTAGGTTTAGGAGGAAAGGACTACTTGTAGCATTGAGTATTTTTCCATTGAATACTCAAACCAAATGCTTGGTAGAATATGTCAAGGCAAAGAAGGGCATGTTTAAAATTATTCTCATCCTCAATAAGGGTAAGAAAAGAATCATCATCAAAATGTCCATTGACCAATTGGTTAGATGAATTAGGCAAGGCAATAGCTTCAACAAGATTTTGGGAGATTGCATGGGTGAAAAGATGGCCAAAGTCTTCACCAACAAGCACATAAGGTGTGGGAGCTAAAAGACAACCTTGACAGATAGACCAAGGCAAAGAAGGGCATGTTGAAATTATTCTCGTACTCAAGAAGAGTGAGAAAAAAATCATCATCAAAATACCCATTCAGAGTCTTCACCAACAAGCACATAAGTTGTGAGAGCTAAAAGACAACCTTGACAGATCGACCAAGGCAAAGAAGGGCATGTTGAAATTATTCTTGTCCTCAAAAAATCATCATCAAAATACCCATTTAAAGTCTTCACCAACAAGGGCATAAGTTGTGGGAGCTAAAAGACAACCTCTACAAATAGACTGAGGCAAAGAAGGGCATGTTGAAATTGTTCTTGTCCTCAAGAAGAGTAAGAAAATAATCATCATCAAAATACCCATTGACCCATGGGTTAGATGAATTAGGCAAGGCAATAGCTTCAACGAGCTTTTGAAAGACCACATGGACTAAAAGATAGTCAAAGCCTTCACCAGCAAGAACATGAGGTGTGGAAGCTAAAGGGCAACTCTGACACATAGACCGAAAAAAAGCTCAAAAGACTTGGATTGCTATTTTTTTGTTCAACTACTAGGGGTACCATGATTAAGTTTCGGTCAAATCTTTAAAAATTTGAATTTTAGACACTTCTCAAAAGATGTGTTGATGTGGCAAGTTGTATGACGAGTCACACCTCTAAACCTTAGTTATAGATAGATAAGAGGCCAGTCCACATTTCGAAAAAAAAAACAAACAAACAAACCCAAATATTTTTCAACTATTTAAAATCTAAAGTATTTTTTTTTTTTAATACTATAGGGGTGTCCCGTGACCCAGCCCAGCAGCCCAACAGCCCAACAGCCCTTACCTTGGGTACCTGAGGCGAGATAGGGTGAGACTAGTCCCCTACAAGTGAGATCCCCGCAAGAAGTCCCACCTCTTAAAATTGCAGTTGGCGCGGATTCCCTTCCGTACAGAATAGAACACTGAAGCGGAAGGATAACAGAACAATCTACCCAGCAAGAGCAACTTGACCGGCTGCCCCGAATGTTTTTCTATAATTTCCTGATTACGATTCTGAATCATAAAGAAATTTTATTGCAACCATGTACCTGCTATTGCCGTGCAACTTTCAAGAAACGTGAAATGACTATCAAGAAATCAGGCTTGTCCGGAAGCCGCAAGTTGCTCAGCAGATCCGGAACACGATCTCCGAGCAATGAGTGACTTCACATGCATTCTCTCTCCCCGAGGAGAATATAAGTCCATTGGGGAAACACTTTTGAGTCAACTACCACTACCCCATGTATTCATTACACTTTTCTGCCCCTGGGAAAAGACCTGGGAAAGAAGCCAAGGGCCCGTCTGGCCAGATATAGCTATTACATAGGTAGTGGTGAAACAGAACCTACTACCTACCGTGCAGAGGCATTTGCTACTGCTTCAGCCGGCGGTGCACTTTAACTGCATTCCGTGCACGGACGTCCGGAACCGTGAATGATGGTGCAAATTGTGTACTCCAACACTCACGAGGACTCCGCTCGCCCGCCGTCTGCTTCCAAACTTCCAAGGCCTGGCGGGGCCGCCTCTTACCTTTCAACTTTGCCGGGACCCACCACACTTCGGGGGCCCCGCCATGGTTGGTTGGTCGTCTCTCCTATCAAGGAAAATCGGGCCCGCTTCTCCAAGTACCGAACTATTTTCACGAGAAACGGTCCATCTTGGTTTGGTGTGTAAGATTAAGGATCTGTTGCATAAGAAGACAATTTACAATTTGAATTTGATGCACTTCTCAAGTTTAGAGTATTCTTGCCCGGTGGAGAACAGTTGGCTGATTAACGCTAGATTTAATATAGGAAACGTACGATGCAGGACATTTTTTTCATCGGATTTCTTTGACTCGGGGCCCGGGGGCAGGTGTTCAGGAGCCTCAACAGCTCAATTTTGTTTTTATACGGTTTTTGAGTGTCTAGCCTAGTCTATGTATTTTTGGGGTAAAATTTTCATCTTTTAAGTTTGTGTTTTTTTTAATTTTGTTTAAGCTATTCAATTATGAATGTATGAATGAAAGAATTTTAATGGCATTCACAAGATCATGTAGTTTAAGGGATTTAGGCAGTTTAAGGGGTCTAGGAACACAACATTAACACATTTTCAAGTTTTGATCGATGTCAGTTTTTCTATTATGTATCTTGATCAAGAAACTTGTCATTTTGTGAAGTCTTGTCTCCTCAAATAGCTCATTCAAACTGCCCCCTTCAAATTGTTTTTGAATTGAATACGAATATCCTCATATGTTGCACATTCAAAAATGAAGTGTCGTTCAATTTCAACCACCCCTTTGTTGAAGAAAATGCAAGTTCTTTCTTCTCGTTCTTCCTTGGCGACCGTCCATCTACCCGTCTCACATCTAAATTAGTAAAAGTATTTTGAGTAGTGTAAAATAGTTGATAATTGTAGGTATATATAGAGGTTGACAAGACGATCTAAGCAACCACATATAAGAGGATCTTGTCCATGAAAGTCACCTGGTTATCGAACCTAGCTCAAACACACCTCTAAGGGTTCAAACCTTGGTGGATGGTTTTCTTTTATCACATATCACGATCCTCGCCAATTGTGCTCAACCAATTGAGCTACAACCCTTTGGCAATGAAGTTATAAATATTTGTGCTTGTCAATAATTTGAGATGCTTTTAGATTTTGTTTATAGTGTCTTATGATTTTCATAGGTATTATAGTTTAAGAGATTTTGGATGAATTTATAAGAAAGAAGCGATTTTGAAGGTATTTTCATTTATAGCATTGATAATTGTTTCTAAAGATACCCAAGAGTCACAATAAATATTAACTATGAGAACTTGTATAAATTTATAATTATATTTTTAAGTCAATTTGTGCAAAAAAAACATAGTTTTTTTTTCATGCTTGAAGTTTACCTTCATTGGAGAGTTCAATATTCTATTGAAATTATAAGAGCTCATCCATCTCTTGTTTAAATATAGAGGTTACATTTTGAGTTTGGTAGAAAATAATAAGAATTCTTCCATAAACATTTCTTTAAATAATTTTAACTTATTAATGTTCTTAACAAAGATCTTTAAAATGGGTCATATCTCTATCGTTAGGTTGTAACCATCCTAAAACATATTTCATCAATTCTTGTTTTTAAGGTGGAAATCGGTACTTCTTTTTAGTGTTTAATATGTTAAGGGGGTCAAACTAGTCTAATTTTGAATATTACATTAAAATTATGGTGATTTATGAATTTTAGGAATGATATAGAAATATTTTGTATGCATTCACTCCGTGAATTTAAATTTAGGTTGTATTTAGAAATAAAATTTAACCACATTCATCACTTATGACATTTCTAATAATAGTGGTTCTCATTATATATGTTGTGAACTATTTTTATGTCATAAATTTAAAATTCTTTCAAGCCAAAATGATAGAGCTTTTAGAAAATGCAAACGCATTTTAAAGTTTATAAGTCTAATAAAAATATAAATTTTAAATTATTTTATAGACCTCAATACAATTGCATCAAGGTATTTTTTCATTTTCACACATTGACACCAAAATGTTTACAACCCTAATCCCCTAAACCTTTTTGGTTGCACGCTAGTAAAACAAAAATAAAGATTACATATTCAAGCTAGGTTCTAGAGTATTCTATTAGTTCAAAGAGCTTGAAAGCATCCCTACAAAAGGCATTTTTGGCATATCCTAAGACCATGGTACTCATTGTGTAGAATTGAAAATTGTCACCCTTGACAATTTCACACTACCTTGACACCCTATTTTTCTTATAACATTAATTATAATAATAATTTGCTCATTTTGGGACCAGATTAATAAAATATATTTAAATCACTATATCATCTAGATAGAAATTTGGTCCAAAAAGTATTGATCATGGGTGTTGGGCGTCCTAGACCAAAAAGATTTTTTAAATGTTTGAATTTTTGGTTGGTGATGTTTTATGATTTGAAAATGACCCCAAGTCAACCCCTACCCAAAAGGATTAATTAAAATGCATGTATAAGCATGTTTCCCTCTCAATTTTGAACATTAAGGAGAAATCAATGAAAGAGGCAATTATGAATGGAAAGTTATTATGATGCAATTATAGAGAAGTATTGAGTTATCCTCTATATACTATCTATAGAAAGCTATTGTGTTTTGGGAACTAACCTTTTGTAGGTCTATCAAGTAATCGAGGCATCCATCAATCAACTTGTAGTGTGGCATCTCTTTTTGAAGGGTTTTCACATCAAGGTAACATTATCATTTACTATTTATTATTTTAGTCAATTATTATTGTTTTGGCCTCTTCCCAACCTAGGGTATGCCCTATTGATCATCATCAATCATTGTACATCAAGGTAGGAATACCAAAACGATGTTTGACCTAGGAAAGCCCCTATATAGCGCAACCTTTCCCCTTCTTTTTATGTGTGCAAGTCAAATCTAGGAGTTTCAATAGGAGATAGCTACAGAAAACACAGTGCAAACCTTAACCCACATCTCAAAACTTTCAGATTTTGAAAAAGAGAAATCCAATCTAGGGTGCCCCATGCCCTAAACTAGCCATTTTAGCTTCAAATTTGTAGTACAAGTTCCTCATTGTTTCCATTTCTTAGATATAGGTTAGTTTTGCTAATTTTTGTTTTCGTCTATGTGATAAATTATATTTTCAGACCTAGGGTTATATATCAAATTGGCTAGTTAAATCACAACTCAAATTTATCATCCTCACATCTCAATTAAATATAAACCCTAGGAGGTTGGCTCTTCCTTGTGTTAGCAAGCCAATCATCAAACCCTAGTTGGTTCATGAGATAATCCTAATTAATCTAATTAGATCTAGGATCACTTTTCCTCCTCTACATTTTGGTGAACCCGACATATCTTGCACTTGCTATTTTTTTATTTTTCATAACATAAAACTTAGAAAAATATTTTTAAAACCTAGGTGTTATAAACATCTTGCATTTATTTCATTTTTAAAACTATGCATTTGCATTCTTTGATCATTATTCATTAAAGGGAAAAATTGCAAATAATTTGAATTAAATTACAAAAAATTTAGATTTGGTTTTTCCTTGTTTAGGGCTTTAGATCCAGGATTCATTGAGAAATTTAATTGTAATATTATTTTTTCATTTATGCATGCATATTTCAGTGAAAACATAAAAAAATGAAAAAACTGCATAGTATTTTCATTTCAAAAGATCAAAAGCATTACTTTTCTATATTTTTGGGGAAAATTAGTCAATTACAATATTTTATTTTTTGAAAATTATAATTTGAACTATCCAATTTCCCTAAAAATATCAAAAATTGCATGCATGGGTGTGTCTCACATATAAAAACTAGGTTTTGATGCATTTCCAAATTATGTTTAACCCCAAACCTGAACCTCTGTACCCTGAGACCCTTAAATATTGTTGATGGTTTCCAAATCCTATTTTTTCTAAAAATACCTATTTGGTCTAGGGCATGTAGTGCCCTTGTCCAACTAGTTTGGGCTAAAATTTTCTATGCAAGTCTCCATCTGGGGTCTCTGTTCAAATCTGGTTCTTGTTCTGGAATTTGTTCTACAAACTATCAATTTTTTTTGTGCATCACTATGTTGATACATAGGACATAGCATAATGTTTCCATTGTAAAAATCTTGTGTTATCATAATTAATTATGTATTATGATATTGCTATCAGGATTCAACCGTGTAGTTTTGACGAGTCAAACTCATTGACCCATGTTTCATGAGTAGTGGTTCACAAGAACCCATCTCTCATGATAATGAATGGTGGACACTTAGCACTCATTACATCTAGGTGATGCTTACAGAGGTGAAGCACTGGGCCTTCCCGGGAGGTCATCCATCCTAGTACTACTCTAGCTCAAGCGTGCTTAACCTTGGAAAGAACTTTGTGGTTAAGCGTGCTTGAGTTGGAGTAGTACTGGGATGGGTGACCTACTAGGAAGGCCCAGTGCTTCACCTTTGTGAGTATCACCTAGATGCAATGAGTGCCAAGTGGACCATTCATTATCATGAGAGATGGGTTCTTGTGAACCACTACTCATGAAACATGGGTCAATGAGTTTGACTCGAAACTACATGGTTGAATCCTAATAGCAATATCATAACTTGACTCGCCATGGAAAATACCTCCTACTTATTAATATTCTATTGTCAAATCTTGTTAAGTAATTCAAAGAATTTTTGTTACAAGCATGTGAAAATGAGTTCCTCTCTCCTCTTTTGTTATTTTTCGTTGATCGCTCTCCCAATATCTCTCTCACTTGTGAGAGTATCTTGGCACATAATAGGATCCAATCATTGAGAAACATGAGAATCATGTTTGTTCATCTCCCTTTTCTTCTCCTACTTAAGAATATATTGTGGCACAAGAGGATGTAACCACTGATACATTTCATTCTTCAAATGATAATAATATGGATGGCATAGATGAAGATTCTAAATTACTATTAGATCCCCTATCGATAGAAGATCGTCAATAAGTAGTTAACTCAGTTGAGGTTATGAACACACAATTGACCATTGGACCTCCTTTAATTATTGGACCACCTAAACCACCTCTCATTATAGGACCTATAAAACATCATGGCCATATCCTAAACTTTTCAAAACAACTCACTAGTAATCATGTGCAACAATATATGTTGAAGCAACCAAGTTATCATGCAATTTCTCACACATATAACAATAGAAATAATAAGCAACCAAATCATACAACATCTATTCTATTACCTCAACCATATCTTCCACCCCCACCTAGTCATCCTCAGTGTGGTAGTAAAGAATATCATCTTTTTGACCAACTTCGTAATAATCCAATGAATATCTCCCTTTGGGACTTGATTCAAACATCACCTACGTATCATGGGATGATCCAAGAGGCTTTATAGAAGATTGATATATCACCTTCTACCTAACTGAATGATGTAGTAGCCTTACATTTGATTGTATGCAAGAATATCAATTACCTCTGCTTCAGGTACAAAACAAATATGAGGCTCTAATGATAATGGTTCTTATTAATGAAACTAGGGTTAGACATACTCTTATTGATAATGGATTAGGTCTTAACATTTG
Source organism: Sequoia sempervirens (assembly GCA_007258455.2). Lineage (NCBI taxonomy): Eukaryota > Viridiplantae > Streptophyta > Pinopsida > Cupressales > Cupressaceae > Sequoia > Sequoia sempervirens. The sequence goes on along the minus strand of VDFB02335080.1, from coordinate 11,721 downwards.
TAGCATTGATCTTCTAGATAAAATGGGTGTGGATAAGAATCTCATAGAACCTACTAATCTTGTTATTTGTGGCTTTGATAATGTTGGTAGGAAACCATTAGGGACAATAATGCCACCCATTAAGGTAGGACCTATAAATTTTCCTACCCTTTTCCATGTCATGCTAGATACTCATACAATCTTCTCCTAGGTAGACCATGAATTCATGCCATGAAAGGAGTCTCTTCTACTCTTCACCATGAGATGAAGTATGAATATAATAACAATATATATAAGGTTAAATCAAATGAAAAAAGTTATAATTCATAAATTGAAGCTGAACATAACACTTCCAACTCTCTTAATACTTTGACTCCATCTTCAAAAGTAGAACTTCTAATGATAATGATACTACGAATACACTCTTGGGTGATGATTGGGGATTGTTAGATATTACACCTTGTTTTAATGAGGAGTCTAAAATCTCACCATCAAAGTCCAAAGATTCAAATACAAATGATGATAATGATATTGATTCGTATTCAAATGCATGCCTTGGTGATGATTGGGGTTCATTATATTTTACACGTTCCTTTGTGGGAGAGTACAAAATATCACAATCCAAACCTAAGGAGTCTTGAATTTCATTCGCTCAATCTTGTTCTACATCAACAAATTCAAAATTTTTATCTTATGATGGTGATGAGAGTTCTTTAGCTTCATCCCTCATGTGTTGGTGATGCCTAACTTTAAAACAATTAAAAATGATTTTCATTCTTATGAAAGAATCAATTCTTCTCATAAGAATTTAGAAATGAATTCTTCATCTAAGTTGGAAAAGTGTTTTGGATATAAAATACTTTCTAAAAATGGATATAATAAAAACATGAAACAAGGAGTTAAGGATCATGTGAAGTCTATGTCGTATCTTTCAAAAAGGGGTTTAGGTTTCCAACCTTCTTCTCTGTCTTCATCTCATATGCCATCATCTACTATATTTAAAACATCATGTGGTAAGTGAGGAATATTTTCTTCACAAGAGAAAAACTTGTCTCCTACACTTTTATCAAAGAAAGAGGATATTTTGTTAAGGCTTCTCAAAGATTGCTTGATTACTCTTCCTCCTCCAATATGAAAGAAATTTTATAGCAATCATTCTTTCTATGCATATCATCGAGTGCATGGTCATTTGACCAATGAATTTCAAGCCTTGAATAATAAAATACAACAACTTAATGATCATGGTGCTCTTCTATGTGTTGATGTACCTAAACACTCTAAATAATAATGATCCCTCTTCTATGGTTTTGCTCCTCACTATGTGGAAGCTTTGGCTTCATGTGTTTTCTCATTTCCATTCATGGAGGTATAATTTTAAGTGCAACCATATTTTCCATGGCAACAACATGATAGTCTCTTTTGTGGTTTTCCTTGTCTTTACACTTGGGGGGAAAGGATAACTAGTTTTGGGAAGTGTGCAGTCTTCTTGAGGACCCCCTTTTCATCTCTTATTTCCTTAAAATACCAACATATCAAGTATGTTGATATTTTAGTTGGGGGGGATATCACCCTATCCATTTCATTAACATCTTGTGAGAATTGACTTATTGATATACCCCTTTGGTGGTGGTGTTGTTTATAACACCCCCTGAGGTGTGGTTATCAATTCATCCCCTATGACATTGAGTATTGATTCGTCCTTCACGATGTTAAACTCTTATGTGCCCCCTGAAGTGTGACTAGTAAAATACTCCATGTATTTGGCATGATGAGGCTTGTTGATTCATGAATTTGAGCATTTTTACATGGTCGCATAGCATAACACACTTTGCTTGCCAGTGAAGCCATTTGTTTCATGAGTGATTTTACATCCTTATGAGAGCAAAATTTTGTCTAACACATTCGAGGGATGATGTTTGGCATTTGATACAAATTTAAGATGGAGGTCTCTTTACCTTACTGACTCGAATCCTTTTTAGCATACTAACCTTGTGTTTATGTTTTATTTTTGTCATGTTTGTATTGCACGTTGATTATGTGTTTTGCTTTGTGTCTTTGGCGTGTTTTCTTTGTGTATGGTATCATGTTTTCCTTGTGTCTTTTATGTGTTTTATTTGAGCATTTTGCATGTTTTCTTCATGTATTCCACATGTTTGCTTTGTGAATTCCATGTGTTTATTTTCCTCATGGATGTGGTGTATATGCTTTGTTTCTTAACATTGTAGATTAAGAGTGGGGAATGAGATTGATCCTCTAGGATACACCAAGCCACAATGATTCTCTCCAAGAATAATCTCCTATTAGGTCCATCATAAAATCACATCCATATCCAAGTGATGGCTCCTCAAACATCCTACTGAAACCTCCAAAGAGTAACATCTCAACAAGAGAACTCTAGCCTCACCTTAGTCTCCAAGTATCCATGAGGACAAAAAACTAATCAATCCATGCTAATATCCAAATGTAACACCACACTCTCATGAATCTCCTAAGAACATGACCAATATACTCAATACCAAGAAAACTATCCAAATCACCATAAAATCTCTCATTGCACATAAATATTGGAACAATATATTAGAGGCAAAAATTTCTAGATAAGGTGAGAGAGGATGTTCAAAAGGTGTTGGACACTAAATTCAAGAAGACATGCATAAAGGAGTATTCAAAATATTTAGTAAATTGGAAGGGCCATGGAGTTTAGGATATGGCACAATTAAATGCCACAAAATTATCAAGTATGACAAGGTAGTGTACATAATTGCTTTTAATTTTAACCCTGTATAATTTTCAATCAATATGTTGGATCACACTTGATGATCAATCATCAAGTAGCAATAGATCAGCCAGAAGAACAAAAGCAAGAGCTCATGGGTGATTTCCTCTTACTCAAGGTGTTTGTTGAGGAGCATCTGAGCATGATGTGATCCTATAGAATAAGTAGTTAGTATACAAGAATTAGTGTACACAAGGTATTAATAATATAATAAATATGAATGTTTCATGCATTTTGTAGCATGTATGATAGGATTAAAGCATAAGCACAAGGGTCATCCCACAATAATGGGTCCCAAACTTGGGACATCAAATTTTCCATTTTGAATGCAAGTAAAAGCTTAAAAACATCTTTGTTCAAAGGTTTTTCTTTGAAAGAAGGTACCTTCATTTGAAGATATGTCAAAAAGTACCTTCATTCCAAGGTTGAAACCTTTGACTGAAGGTAATTTTAAAAATTGGAAAAAGGGACCTTCAAACAAAGGTCGTTTTTTATTCCTTTTATGGAAATTTTAAGAAAAGGTATAAAAAGCGACCTTCATTCGAAGGTCCCTTTTCCATGGAAATTACCTTCGTTCGAAGGTTTTTTACATTTTTTTGTGGGAATGACGTACCTTCGACCAAAGGTCCTTGAATACCTTTGAATGAAGGGCCTTAGGTAGACACTTTCAATGCTTGCTTCAATTTCCTCAAAAAATTTAGTTTCTAATATCAGGTTGGACCTTCAAATTGAATTAACTTGACAAGATAATTTGCAAGATCGTAGTCCTCAAAATGAGATTTTCAAAAAGTATAATTTTAATATTTTTTTATTTTATTATGTATTTATTTTCTATTTTTTACTGAACATGGGTTTTCACTGAACATCAAGTTCTTTGTTCTACACATGGAAAAATAGTAAAATACTAAAAAAAATCTAAAAAATATTTGTGCTCTAGGTATTAATGTCCTTGTTTCAACAAAAAAAATCAATATATACAAAATAAGTTGTGTTATGACATACACCTATGTCCAAATTATAATTACCCTAACTTCAAAAATTAATTAAAATATATAATACACAACAAAAAATTATGAAAAAATATCCATGCACTAGATATTGATGTTACAAATATATTTTCTTAAAATTAGAATTTTATCCTTTCTATAAAAAATTTATATGTTATGACATAAATGTCACTTTTTAAAAATGTTGTTTACTAAAAAAATAAGTTATTAAAAGTTAAAAAAAAATTAAAAATTTATTTTAAAAAAATTAAAAATTTATTTTAAAAAAATTAAAAAAATTATTTTAAAAAAATTAAAAATTTATATTTATATTTTACACACATATCATCATAAATTACTAGTTCACATCATCTGTAAATTAGTAATGGTTTAGTTGCTATAGGTCTCAGAAAGTGAAGATTTAGTTAAAAATGTTGATTTCAATGTCCTAGTTGTTGAAATGAACAAGACAACTGAGAGGGGAGGTGAATCAGTTGTAGCAAATTAAACCTTCAAAAACCCTCAACAGTAAATATATCCTCAAGCATACATTAAGTCCTTATTGTGTTAGATTGATTAAACATGAAATGCATATAATAGAAACTAAAATCACAATGGCATACACATGAGAACACCAGATTTACAAGGAAAACCCAATGAGGGAAAAACCATGGTGAGGATTAGCTCACAATATAAGTAATAGTAAAACTGGTACAAAGGGGCTCACTGCCATAATAGGACATATTGTCTAAAAAGGATCACAGTCAGGGCTCACTACCACAAAAAGAATACAAGAAGATAGAAGAAGAATGTTACATAGAGAAACACTTCTCAATGCAACAAGGATTCCACCACAATTGCTCTCACACTTTCATGGTCTCACATGAAAGATATCAGATGCCTTCAACTTACTGTATTCAAAACCCTAACATGAAATTCACACTGCTCTGCTCAAATTCGCATCTCATTACACTTCACTCACAATAATCTTGCTTCTCACTCTTTCGTACACCCTCTTGCATCAACACCATACATATTTATATCAACCTCTACTTCATTTAAACTTTCTCCAATGTTAGCCACTAGTCGTTATACATTCAAATTTGAAATAGGTCGGCACCCAAACATTCCCGTGGTGGATAGGAACAAAAGGTGACCTACATAAATCCTTAATTAGGACCCCAATATATCCCAACACACTTCAACACACTTCTACAAGCCTCACATGTAGTGTTAAACACAAGGTCAACCAACACCCGTGCAAAACACCATAGACATTAAGTACACACTTCCTTAGATCAAGCCAAAAGTTTCAGATAGTATAATTCACTTGAAATCAATCCAGAACAATCAATGAATTACTTAAGATTCATCAACCACTTCAACCAAGCTTTGTATCAACAAATAATTCAATTAAGGACAACTGATAACCCTTGTTTGCATACTGATAAATGAAACTTACACTGTGCTGCACCAAATCAAGTAAAACTTTGAACACAAAAAGATAAAAGGCATTATAAACAACTTCCCAAATCTACACAATTGGAATCCAAATAGTGGAGAAACTGGAGCAAATACATTTCTCCCAAACCATAGAAAACATTACTGAACAATTGGTTCACACACTAGTGAAAATATTTTGCACAATACAATGATCCATAAACCTAAATTCTGAATAAAGCAACCTCTGTCAACCTTGAATAACCTATAAGATTTGCATAGGAATAGAATCAACAAAAAAAGAACGTGGACCAAAATACTAGAGCACACTATGAACATTTGCACAACACAGTTTACTTCGTTTATTAAATATTTTCAAAAGCACTTGGAAACCAAGTACCAGAACCATCATTTTAGCTTATTAGTTCATTCCAACTCATCTTCAGACTCTGCAACAAAAGAAGAGCTCCATGTACTTAGAACACTTCCTCAAGGTCTCGACTATACATGCATAACCTGTTTTCCTCTTTTCACAATTTTCTCAATATCCGTAACATCTTCATCCCATAGTTGACATCAATGACAACACTAGTCAGTAGAGTTCATGTTGACATCAATGAAAACACCATCATTCTTGTAACAATCTCCCCCTTTGTCATTGGTGGCAACACAAGATGTGAAAAGTCACCAAAGACCACACAACAGTTCTGAACACTCTTTTTCTCTTGATCCTCTCCCCCTAAGTGGATAAGTTCTTTTTTTCACATGATTCTCTCCCCCTTTGACATCAATGGAAAAGGATAAAATGTTTTGCATTATTCTCCATCTTTGACACTGAACCAAAATTACCTAGTCTAAATACTCCCCCTTAGGATTACACCCAACTAAATCAGCAACACAATGACAACACATGATAATACCTACTCCCCCTAAGAGGTAGCCACCAACCATCAGCCCAAAAAAGAGATAGGTCCATAGATCCACTGGACTAATGCACTTCTAAATGCATCAAGTTCAAGAAAGGAGGGGCAATAACCCCCAACTTCTCTCAAAGGTACGAAAAAGTATCCTTAGGAAGAGCCTTAGTAAATATGTCAACAATCTGATCCTTTGTAGGAACATACTCAAGCTTCACTTCATTCTCCATAACCTCCTCTCTCAAAAAGTGATACCTGATAGATATATGCTTTTTCCTTGAATGCATCACTGGATTCTTTGAAATGTTTATTGCACTTGTAAATTATCACAAAAGATAGATATAGGTTCGTCAAATACAATTGTGATATGATCCTTTAATGTTTTTCTCATCCATAATACCTATGTACAACATGATGTTGCTGCAATATACTCAGCCTCTGCAATGGATAAAGAAACCGAATCATGTTTCTTACTCAGCCATGATACCAACCTACATCCAAGACAGAATGCACCGCCAGTTGTACTTTTCTTGTCATCAATGCAACCAACCCAATCTGCATCTGTATAAGCATTTAATGTGAAATCAGTATCCTTAAGGTACCACAAACCATAATTTGGTGTGCCTCTTAAATATCTAAATATTCTCTTCACTGCTGCAACATGTGTTGCTTTAGGATCTTCTTGAAATCTAACAACAAGACAAAATTGTATGCATGATTTATGGTCTAGTAGCAGTTAAATATAGCAATCCACCAATCATAGATCTATACTTGCTTTGATCAACCTAAGGTGAATCATCATATTTGCTTAATTTACAACTAGTCACCATAGGAGTACATACTAGTTTGGAGTCATCCATTGCAAACTTCTTCAACATTTCTTTGACATACTTAGATTGTGAAACAAAAATCCTTTTATCAGTTTGATTGATCTATAGCCCAAGAAAGAAATTCATCTCCCCAAACATTGACATCTCAAATTATTTCTGCATTCCTTCAACAAATTTATTGCACATAGCCTCATTTCCACCAAAGATAATATCATCCACATATACAACTAAAATTAGGATTTTTTCTTCCTCAATCATAAAGTAAAGATTAATATATGCAGAGACCTTGTTGAAACCTTGATGTATCAAGTATCTACCAACCTTGCATACCAAGCTTTAGGAGTTTCTTCAAACCATATAGTTCCTTCTTCAATTTACATACCATGTATGGTTGATTTGACAATTGAAAATCTTCTGGTTGTTCCATGTAAACCTATTCTTCCAATTCTCCATTCAAAAAAGTAGACTTCACATCCATCTGATAGACCTTAATTTTTTGATGTGCAACAAATGCCAAAAACATTTTGATAGCTTCCATCCTAGCCATAGGAGCAAAAGTCTCCTCAAAATCTATACCTTCTGCTTGTGAGTAACCCTTATACACAATCCTTGCTACCTTCTGCTTGTGAGTAACCCTTACACACAATTCTTGCTTTGTTCCTAACTACTTCTCCATTTTCATCTAGCTTGTTCTTGAATACCCATTTAGTTCCAATTATGTTCTTGTTTTCCAGTCTAGGGACCAATTCCCGAGTCTGATTCTTCTCTATATACATAAGTTCTTCCATTGCCTTCATCCAATGTTCATCCTTGCATGCTTAACTCACTAATTTAGGTTCAACTTTAGAAAGTAAACATAAATTTACCTCAACTTCAACAACTTTGCTTCTTGTCAATACACCTTTCCTCTTATCTCCAATAATCTGATCTTTGGAATGATTCTTTTGCACATACTTAGAGGTTTTAGGGGTCTTCTCCGGAGCTTCTTCCTCTTCATTCTACACTTCTTGTTCATCAATTATTCCTTCTACTTCTCTGCAATTAGGTTCATTTGACACATATCCATCTACTGCAATAGAATTCTACAAGTTTTCATCAACTTTAACATTTGCACTTTCAACTATCTTTCTCAACCTTTTGTTGTAACATTTGTAAGCTTTGCTCTTAATAGAAGATCCAAAGAAGATACCTTCATCAGATCTTGCATCAAACTTTCCTAAGTTTTCTTCATCTCTTTTAATATAACATAAATGCTTCCAAACACTCTAAAGTACTTCATAGTAGGAATCTTTCCATATCATAGCTCATAAGGAGTCTCTGTGTTGTTAGCTTTAGCTTGAACTCTGTTAAGTATGTAAATAGCAATATGAATAGCTTCTCTCCAGTAGACTTGCGGTAGATTTTCCTCTTTCATCATAGTCCTTGTAGCTTCTTGAATAGTTTTGTTTTTCCTTTCAACAACTCCATTCTGCTAAGGAGTTCTAGGGGCAGAAAAATGCCTCTTTATCCCATGAACTACACAAAACATATTAAACTCATTAGAGTTGAATTCACTACCTTTGTCAGACCTTAATCATTTTATTTTCAAATCCATTTCATTCTCAACCATAGCTTTAAATTCCTTGAATTTATCTAATGCATTAGATTTCTCTCTAAGAAAAGTAACGCATGCCATTCTAGAGTAATCATCAATTAAAATCATAAAGTACATGTCACCTTGTAGACTTCTCACCCTTGTAGGACCACAAAGATCTATATGCACTAATTCCAGCAATCCAATAGTAGATTGTTCCTTTCCTTTAAAGCTACTCCTTGTTTGTTTTCCAAATTGACAACTTTCATAAATAACATTGATAGGTTTTGTGATCTTAGGTAAATCTCTCACAACATGAATCGAACTAATTATTTCCAAATTATCAAAATTCATGTGACACATCCTTTGGTGCCATAACCAACTATCATTAATCTATGACATAAAGCAATGACCATCAACACCCTTAATTTGATAGATGTTTCCATTTGTTCTCTTACCTGCAACAATCATAATTTTGGACCCTTTTTGGATCTCACAAGTTTCATCCTTAAACACAAGATTGTACCCTTTGCTACACATTTTTCCAACACTCAAGAGATTATGTCTTAAGCCCTTAACATAGTAAACATTTTCAGTGTTATGCTTTCCATCAAAACTGATTGAACCTATTCCATAAATCTTAGCTCCTGAATCATCTCCAAATTTAACTAATCCCCCATCATATTTTTCAAGTTTAACAAACTTACTTTTGTCTTTGGTCATATGATTAGAACAACCATTGTCAACAACCCAATAATTATTTTCTTCTTTGACATGAAAAGCAAATACCAAAGTTCCTTCAACCTTATCCTTCTTCTTCAAAATACTTTCCTTCACACAACCTTTGGGGTTAGCAATACCAAATTCTTCTTTTATAGCCAAAAGCAGGCATTCATTATCATCAAAATCTCCATAATCAGATTCATCATCAAAAATACTAGCATCTTTCACATAGTGAGCTTTCTTATTCATCTTTCCTTTATTTTCCTCATTTTTATTGTTTAAAGCTCTCTTTGGACATCTAGAAGCATAATGACCTTTACCACCATAGCTAAAACATTTGAATTGGTGCCCTTTTTCATCTTCCTCACGAAGTTAGCTTCCAGATCATCAAGATCTTCTTCACCTAAATCTTCAACCTTCTCTAATTTCTTAGCCTTGAAAGTAGTCTTTATTTTTGTTCCTTTCTTCATTTTTCTCATTTCAAATGCAATCAGAGTACCAATCAACTGATCTTTGGAATATTTATCAAAATCAACTATTTTCTCAATAGCAAATACCTTTTCACTGTAACAATCTAGAAGAGATTTGATAATTTTCTTCACCACTTTAGATTCTTTAACTATTGCACCAAGACCTCTCATATCACTCACCAATTCATCAATTCTTTGAATGTAGCCTTTAATTGTTTCATCCTCAAACATATGCATCATTTCAAATTATGCCTTCAAGTTCTACAATTTTGCTTGCTTGACCTTCAGATCTCCTTCATAAATGCTTTCTAACTTATCCCAAAATTCTTTAGTAGTTTTCAAACTCATAACTTTAACTAATTTAATTTTTGAAAGACTATTCACAATAATAAATCTTGCCCTAGCATTGATCTCATGCACCTTGATTTTTTCACTTGTACTTGGACCATTCAGAGGAGGAGTATATGCATTTTGATAAGCCCTCTCAATCTCATATACCTGAGCAGACAAATATCCTTCCATCTTTGTCTTCCAGAAGGCATAATTTGAACCATCAAATCTAGGATATTACAAAGGAATCTTGTTCACCATTCTGAATCTACCTCAAGAGGTCAAGCTCTTCTTCAAGGAACCTCACTCTAATACCAATTGTTGAAATGAACAAGAAAACTGAGAGAGAGGGGTGAATTAGTTGTAGCAAATTAAACCTTCAAAAACCCTCAACAGTAAATAGATCCTCAAGCATACATTAAGTCCCTATTCTATTAGATTGATTAAACATGAAATACAAATAACATAAACTAAAATCACAACACCATACACACGAGAACACCAAATTTATGTGAAAAAACAAATGAGGGAAAAACCATGGTGAGGATTAACTCATAATATAAGTAATAGCAAAACTGGTACAAAGGGGCTCATTGCCAGAATAGGACACACTGTCCAAAAAGGCTCATAGCCAGGGCTCACTGTCACAAAAAGAATACAAGAAGATAGAAGAAGAATGTTACATAGAGAAACACTTCTCAATGGAACAAGGAGTGCACCACAATTGCTCGCACACTTTCACAGTCTCACATGAAAGATATTGGATGCCTTCAACTCACCACCTTTGGAACCCTAACATGAAATTCACACTTCTCTACTCAAATTCACATCTCATTACACTTCACTCGCAACAATATTGCATTTATCTTGCTTCTTACTCTTTCGTACAACCTCTTGCATCAACACCATACATATTTATATAAACCTCTACTTCAAAAACTTTCTCCAATGTTGGCCACTAGTTGTTATACATTAAAATTTGAAATAGGTCGGCACCCAAACATTCCCATGATAGATAGGAACGAAAGGAAACCTACATAAATCCTTAATTAGGACCCAAATAGATCCCAACACACTTCAACACACTTCTACAAGCCTTGCATGTAGTGTTAAACATAAGGTCGGCCAACACCCTTGCCAAACACCATAGACATTAAGTACACGCTTCATTAGATCAAGCCAAAAAATTTAGACAACATAATTCACTTGAAATCAATCCAAACCAATCCATGAATTACTTAAGATTCATCAACCACTTCAACCAAGCTTTGCATCAACAACTACTTCAATTCAGGACAACTGATAACCCTTGTTTGCATACTGATAAATGAAACTTACATTGTACTACACCAAATCAAGTAAAACTTTGAACATAGAAAAATAAAAGCATTATAAACAACTTCCCAAATTTGCACAACCTGAATCCAAATAGTGAAGAAACACGGAGCAAATACATTTCTCCCAAACCATAAAAACATTATTGAACAACTGGTTCACACACTGGTGAAAATATCTTGCACTGTACAACGATCCAGAAACCCAAAATTTGAATATAGCAACCTCAGTCAACCTTGAATAACCTGTAAGATCCACACAGGTATAACATCAACACAGAAAGAACGCGGAGCATAATACTGGAGCACACTGTGAACATTTGCATAACACAGTTTACTCTATTTATTAATTTTTCTCAAAAG
>VDFB02335079.1:0-35924 GCA_007258455.2 Sequoia sempervirens | reverse complement strand
ATACTCCATCATCCCATCTAGTCCTAACCAAGTCATTCTCAATGCAATGAGAACATCATCCAACACATTACTTGCCTTTGTTCCTGGCCCAACTATAGACCTCGAGACTTTCATTACATTATCATCGTCCTCACATTGTTTTGGGATGTGTCCTTCCCACGTCAAACAACGTTGTCATCACTTGTCAATTGGTATTCAGCTTGACTGGGGGTACAATCATGTTTGTCCTTGGATTCTCATGTGTAGGCATTAGTCACATGCATTTTTAGTGATCCTCTTAAACCATTCAAAAAGAAAAAATCATAAAATGTCCTAAAAAAGACCTAAAAATAAAAAATGTCCTAAAAAAAGACCTAAATATCATAAAAAGTCCTAAAAAAAAAATCATAAAATGTACTAAAAAAAAGACCAAAAACATCATAAAATGTCCTAAAAAAAGACCTAAACATCAGAAAATGTCTTGATGAAACAAAAATAAATAAAAATCAAATAACTCCAAAAATCCCAAAACAGAGTCAACATTCATCACGTCGGTCATATAAGTCAAACATAGTTGCATCAGTCAAATAAGTCATACATAGTAGCACTCAAACAAAATAAGTCATTCAAAATTTTGACATTTAAATTGTAAACCAACAGACAACATAGTCTAATCAATCATCCAGTCAAAATCAGTCAAATTTCCAAAACAATGTCAATCTTGTCACTCTTTGGTCCCCTCTAGGATGTGTCCTTCTTGGACTTGGACCTCGTCAAAATGTCATTTTCCTTTTTAGGATGTGTCCTTCCTAACAATAGGCCTTGTCAAACTGTCAACACCGTCGAATTGAAAACCTGTCAAAACTATCAAATTGTCAAAGTGACAAACTATCATGAAATTCGTCTTTGGCAAAACAAACATTGGCAAACACATTGAATGGCACTTGATTTTTCTGCTCTATTTTGTCTTACCTTTTTTCCATTTTGTCTGATCTTTTTGTTATTTTTTCTTATGTTTTGTCATTTTGTCTCTTGGTCATGTTACTAGCTACCTCGAGGATGTCCCTTTAAGGATTTAGAGGTGCGATGATGTCTCATGACCTATTTTGTTTTTCTTTGACTATTGTTTGTGGATTGTCTTGAAAAAATACTAGGGCAACTTCACCCTTAGTATGAGTTAGGACATTCCTTGTCTGTGACTGTCTATTTTGCAAATGGTCACCTTGCACACCTGGGTCTATGTCACACCATGGTGTTTGTGGAACATTTCTAACATTTTGATGCCCAATGATGATAAATATAAAAATGTAAGCATGAAAGTTGGTTCCCTTATCATTTCACATCTAGCTTTCCATCTTCATCATCCTTTCTCTTCCACGCTAATATCAATCACCTTCCAAGTTAACATTTCTTCTATCCTTCATCCTCTAAGTCTTATCATCCATTTTGAGAGCACATTCATGTTCTTTGAACTCACCTATCCTCTCGAGGGGGCATACACAACCCTCCTCATCATTCTTCTTTCACTGGGGCATACCCATACCCTGTTATCACTGGGGCATATTTCATAATTAAATTTCTTTGACACAATGTGATGAACTGCATTATGTCAAAGAGGGGCAAAATGTAAACACTGCAAAATGTCCTAAGTCCACGAGCATCATTTTTCTTGGCATTATCCTTTGATAATTGAATAATTTTAATTATTCAATTAAGTTTGACTACATTCCTCTATTAATTAAATAATTTTTAATTATTTAATTAATTCACCTTCTCATCTTTATTCTATCTTGATCAATTAAAATTATTTAATTGCATCGCTAATATATCCCTTTCTTCAATAATTAAATAAATCATTTTTTATTTAATTATTTATCTTTCATCTATAGTTAGATAATAATAATAATCATTATTTGACCTTTTATTCTTCTATAATTAAATAATTGTTGAAATTATTTAATTGTGTTTCATTCCTCTTTTTTGGATAAATAATTCAAATTAATTATACATGTCTAATTTCCACCTACCCATTTAATTAAATTGATTAATTTAATTAAATGCTCCTTTTGTCATTTTCTCTAAATAAATAATTTGGATAAATAATTTATTTGCCACTTGTCATTTTCCTCCATTGCAAATAAATAATTTAAAATAAATAATTTATGCACCTCCACTTGGTCAAAGATACCGTGTCATTATTTCATGTCATAGTCTACATGTCCCTATCATAGCTTGCATGTCCCTGCATTTCTGCCTGTCATGATTCATCCAAGAACAACATATTCTTGGTGCATCAATTTTGGACCATTGATCTTGGAATCCTTCTAGAGGATTAATCTAAGCTATCCATTTTAAGGGTTGTCTATAAAATCAACCTTCCTTCTCCATTTTCACTTTAACAACTATTCTTCTCCAACTTTCTACTTACAATTTGTAGGTATTTGCACAAGTATTTCAACAAATCTGAGGAAAAAGTTGCATAACAAGAAGAAGGAGAGCAAGAGAAGGAATCAACTACAATATGGGGATTGCTTTATCTTGTTTTTTTTCATTTTGATATCTCCATTTTGTTTGTATTTTCTTGTTGATGTGGTTTAATAGTTTAGAAGTATTGGATGTCACTTTGTCTATTCTATTTAATTTCTAACCCCATTTCAAAAGCTAAAATAGTCTCTTTAATCTTGTTGAAGATCTTCCGCCATAAAATATCCCCTACCTACTTCACATCTTGGAAATTCCTTCTATTTCTCTCAAGCCAAAGGTTCCAAATAGTAAAGGTAGGGCCAATAACCCAAGCAATCTGAAGAAAATTAATCTTAGTAGGGGGTCTCCTCAAACTTTCCTAGAATTCTATCAAAGAAGAGGCATGAACATAGGGATGTCCCCAAAGCCCCCACCAAAGCTGCGAAAATCCTCCTACAGTAAGGACACTAAAAGAAAAGATTTTAAGTACACTTTTCACTATTATTGCACATAAAACACAAATGGAAGGACCTGGGAAGCCTCTTTTCCATAGATTTTCCCAAGTAAGACATCTATTTTGAACAACCAACCATAAAAAGAGGTTACACTTAGGCCAAGAAAATTTATTCCAAACCCGCTTCCACCAAGGGACCCTAACCTTCCCATACAACTATCTCTCTAGCTCCATATACCTAGAGGTAGTAGAGAATATGCCCTTTAGATTAGGAACCCAAGAAAAAATATCCTTGTATTGAAGAGAACCACACATTCTACTAGAAAAAATTCTAACAAGCTCTTGCCTCTCCTCCTTAGTACCTCTTGGAGGCCACTCCTAGGTATCCTTCCAATGCCACACCTCCACCTGACCTAGGGCCTAAATAGTTTTGAATTCCTCAACCTTACACAAAAAAAATTCCATAAAGCTATCCCAAAGAGGTTGCAAATGAGGAAACATAAATATAATAGAGGGATAACCATCCCAAGAATTATAGCAAAAGAGGGCTTTTGAGCTTTTATTGCAAATCCAAAAAAACCCCTCCTTTATTAGCTTAGCCCCTCTTTTGAGGGTATCCCAAATCATAGACCCTTTCCCCTAGAGACAATATCAAGGGATATCATAGGATTTCACCCCACTGAGGTACTTATGATTGTGACTTCTAGCCCAATCTTGATCCTAGAAAGTGCACTATTACTAGTACAACTTAGTAGCTAAAGCTTGGTCCATCAAACCTGTAGGCTTGAGAACAAGACCACTCTCCTATTTTGACCTGTAGATAGATTCCCACTTCACCAAACTCTACTCTGAATAAAGAAGATAACCTACCCAAAGGAATTCATGACCAAGGGCATCAAACTCCCTAACATATCTAGTAGGAGCAACCTGCACAAAACATTAGTAAATAGGAAGAGATTGAACTAAATATTTGAGTAGAACCACCCAACCCACCAAAGAGAGCCACTTGTAAGTCCAATGACTAACCATCCTATGGAATTTATCCAAGACATCCTACCAAAAATATTTTGGTTAAGGACCCATAGTAGGGGGAATTCCCAAATAAACCAAAGGAGGAGTTCCAATTTAAAATCAAAGAATCTAAGAAATCTTAGATTGAATAATATGAGGAGTATTGAAAAAGAAAATAGAGGACTTGTTGTCATTAATATTTTGACCAGAGGCAACCAAATAATTATCCAAATCCTTCCTTAAATTTACTACTTCATTTATTTTGGCCACACCCATTAAAGTAGTATCATCAACAAATTGGAGATAAGAAAGAGGCAGAAAAATGTTACCCCAACCCCACCCTTGAATCAACACATGACGAACACAAGACTTGATAAACCTCCCTAGCCCATCAGCCATATTGATGAACAAATAAGGGGACAAAGGATCTCCTTTCCGAAGACCCCTAGAGACTCCAAATAAAGTTGAAGGCTCCCCATTAGCAAGCATAAAAAAGGAAGTAGAAGTAACACAACTCATGATCTAATCAACCCACTCTCTATCAAATCAAAAAGCTAAGAAAACATTCCATAAGAAGGCCAATTTGACTCTATCATAAGCTTTTTCCATTTCAAGTTTTATGAACATAGCCTTGTCCTTAGAGACTATAATACAATGAATATCCTTAGTAGCAATAACAACCCCATCTAGACTTTGTCTACCTACCACAAATCCCCCCTGCTCATTTGAAATCAAATAATTGAGCCAAGGCTCAATGGTTTCTGCAATTAGTTTAGTAATGATTTTAAAAACCAAATTGCAAAGGGAAATCGGTTGAAACTGATCCAAGGAACATGTCCCTACATTCTTCAAAATAAGAGCAAGAAAAGTGGAGTTCGTGGCCTTCAACATTTCTTTATTCCTCTGAGATTCCTAGACTATCTCCAAGAGATCCACCTTGACAATCACCCAAAAGCCTTGAAAAAATTCAACAGGAGAACCATTAGGGCTATGACTTTACCTTTTTTCATTTGAAATGTGCAATAGTCTCCAATTCTATCAAAGAGATGGGTCATAAAGGAGCCTCATTCATATCATGTGAAATCAAAGAAGGAATACAAGAAAAGATAGAATTTTCCTTGAAACTTGAAGGGGGAGAGTCCTTAGTAAAAAGAGCCAAAAAGAATTGAGAAGCCTCCCAAGAAAATTCTACCTAAGAAGAAAGATGAACTACCTCATAAGACACATGAGAGCTAAAAGATTACCATTTCTCCTTGTAACAACATAGTGATGGAAAAAGGAAGTATTTTTATCCCCCTCCTGAAGCCTATCAATTTGAGACTTTTACTTCTAAAAAATCTTCTCCCTCAGCTCCAATTCCTTAAGAGCCTTAGTCACCATATCCTCTTCGCTACAAAACTCAACTATGAGACCAAGATCATGCATCTGGCAGGTGATAGAATCCAAATGAACATGAGTTTTAAACTTACTGTAATGAAGATTCCCAAAAAAAATCTTATTCCACTTCTTGAGTCTATATTTCACAAAATACAATCTTTTTAAAAAGGTTTACATAGTCATACGATAGGTGAGTCTCCCCTTATACCACTAATCAATCATAATCTCATGGAGAGAAAGATCATGTAACCAAATGAGTTGGAACTTGAAAGAAGGATTCTTATGGGATCTAAAAGGAACAATTGAAATTTTAATCATCCAATGATTTGAACCTCTCCAATCTAGGATCTGAGAGCTAGTAGTCCAACTATCACCAACCCAAAAATAGGAGATAAGAAACCTGTCAAGCCTCTCGAAAAGAGAAACATCACCACACCTTTGATTATTCCAAGTGAAAATTCCATTATTAGGTTTCACATCAATTATATTTAAACTAGCAATGTTGTCTATAAGAAGTAAAGCAGCAGGGTCAAGCTTGGAAATACACTATCTATTCTCCTCCAAAAAAGAAACAACATTAAAATCTCCACCCATAATACAAGGATGTAAAGGAAGAAGAAAGTGGAAATAACTAATATGAGTCTAGAGTTGGGAGTCACCCATCAGATCAGTGGGAGCATAAACATTAGTGAAAAGAAAAGATTCACTAGATTCTAAACTAGAAGCAATCATAGAGATAGAAGAGTGACTCGAGATCCAACACAAAGAAACAACCTTTCTCAATTTATGATGTGCCATCATTGTGCAGGGTCCATGCTACATTTTTTACTAAGTTTACACAAATTAAACTAGATCCAAAATTTTAGATAAAATTAAATTCTTATAATAATCTTATTTAATTTTATTTTATCTAAAATTTAGGATCTAATTTAACATGTGTACACTTAGTAAAAAATGTAGCATCTAATTAGACAAATAGGTTTTTTTAGTTAGATCACATCATTCATTTACATATATCAATTAAATCATTTTAGAATTTATTAAATAGTATTAACCTAATTTTTTTAATAGATCACACTTGTATTCAATTTGACATATATGATAATGTAATGCAAGATATTAGAATAAAAATCACATGTACTACTAAATCATAGCAAACAAGACAAATCAGCTAAAACATGCTCACATATATATCTCATGGTCTTCGTATACATCATCATAATCACCACGTTGACAAAATGTGGTGTTCCATATAAGGAATACATCATAATCTAAGTAGGACCGTGGCTACCAGATTCCTTACAACCTAGTGGTGGTGGTCAGTGTGAGACTATAATGAAGGGAACATAATGTACTAAGAAGGAGGTCATTTAATATATTTAAATTTCAACTTGATTAAACATAACTAGCATTAATAATTTCTCAAAACATTTGTCTTAAATCATCAAGGAGCAATTGTTAATGATCAAGAAGTTAACCAATATAGATGCACACAACCACACAAAGAACAAAAAATTTATGTGGAAACGTAGAATGGAAAAAACCATGGTGAGAAAAGCTACTTAGAACTACTATCCAAATCTAGCCTCACAAAAATAATGTAAAAAATTAAAATGATTTGTAGGCACCAACCCATAGGATTTCTAGGCACCAACCTAAAGGAGACACCAATCCCCTAACAAAAGAATGAGAACCAACATAGATATAAGGAACCAACCACAATTACAACAAGACATGAATTATGTGGACCTTCCAAATTCAAACTTCACCATCAACCAAATATGATCTACTTCTTAACACTTTATCTCACAATGTGTATACAATCTTCAACTCAGTTTACACAACTTGATATATCTCTTCTAATTGAATTTTATAGCACACACACACTCACTCGCATCCATCCTATCTAATAGTGAGCCTAGATCAACTATATGTATTAATTACAAGGATTATTACATTCATATGTCAACCTAGAATATATTTCTAATATCTACAAGTTAGACACAAAAAAATCCTTAATTAAATGTGTAATAGGCTAGGTCCAAAATCCCACATGTTACAATAGAAGATGAGACACACTATGTATTACCCAACATATTAAAAACTTCTCATGTCTTCCTAGAATCCTTTGACACCATTTGCTATTATCCATGTCAGCCACGGTTAAGAAAAATAGATATGAAACATGAAGTCAAGATGACCCCAAATCACAATGTGTTACTATTAGTGTAGGATAACATCATGTGATTCCTTCCATAGATTTAAACTGGTCCTATTTTAGATCTTCACATGCTTGCTCCAACTCACATATGCTTCCCTTCTCTAACTCAATTATCATAGTCAGCCAATTGGTATAGTGAATATATTTTTACTTCTAACTTTTTATTTGTAGAAGCTCAATCTATAAAACTCTAGAGAATGATACATTATGAATAACCTTACTTTAGTTCCAAACCACAAGCCATGACAAGTAATAGAATTATATTACAAAGTAAAATATAGTGATAGTGCAATTGAGTGCACAACCTATTTTTGAGAAACCAACCTTAGAATCATACTACAGATACTTCCTAACCACATCCAAAAACTATAATAGATATAAGATGATATTAAAAAATTATCAATGATAATATTAATATTTTGTAACTGATCATACCAGTTGATATAGTACTTCCAAAACTCAAATTTCAAGACATGAAATGATATAAGTAGTTACATTTAATTATCACTAATCTATTGACCATCCATACCACTATCACACCTTTGACATCACACATTTGACATTAGTGAAAACATATGTTCAACAATCTCCCCCTTTGCCATTGATGGCAAACAAAAAAAATGTTGCTTATCACATCAACATAGTACAAACCTATCTAGAACAACCCTATGTGATACAACTAAAACATCTGATGAAGATATGGAATTTTGCGTTCCTTTCTCTACCTTTGACATCAATAGAAAAGGACAACACATTTGAAATATATAAAATTTTGGATTCTTCTGGATACACTCCCCTTGTGACATTACCCATTCTACAAGACCACCAAGATTGTTTGTAGCAAGGAGTCAACACTCCCCCTCAACCTATGCTTCCTCTTGATTCAAGAGGAGGGAGAAACCATTCCCAATTTCCATTAGAGAAAATCAAAATTCTTCTTGGGAAGACGTTTTGTTAAAATGTCTACAATTTTCTCATTAGTCTCAACATGCTCTGGACAACCTCACTTCTTTTTCTATAACCTTCTCTTTCAAAAATAATGACACTTAATGTAATATGCTTTTTCCTTGAATCCATCACAAAATTATTTAAAATATTTATAGAATAGTTAATATTACCATAAAGAATAGAAATAGGCTCATTAAACTCTATTTTCATCTCCTTCAATTTTTTCTTCATCCATAACACATGAGTGCAACAAAAAACTACTACAATGTATTCTTATTTTGGTGTAGTTAAAGATACCATTTCACATTTCTTTCTCAACCAAGATACACTACTTCTACCAAGAAAGAAAAATCCACCATTTGTACCTTTTTTTATCATCTATAATTCCATCTAAATCTACATCTGTTTATGTAGTCAATGTGATCTTTTCACTCTTAAGATACCACAAGTCAAAATACATTGTAGCCTTCATATATCTAAATATTATTTTTGTTGTCTTGAAATGTTTCCTTAGGTGGAAACCCAAATCCTAGCTACCATCCCTACCACATGCATTATATCTGGTCAGGATGCAGTTACAACAAACTACCAAAAAATGATTTGTACAAGGTTCCATTTGATGATCTAGATTCATCATCCTTAGTTCACATCCAATAATCATAGGTGTACTTGTTTGCAATTTTCCATCTTAAAATCACTCAACATCTCTTTGATGTACTTGGTCTAAGAAATGAAGATACCTTTTTTTCTTGATTGAGAGATTTGTAAACAAAGAAATAAGAAAAACTCACAAAGCATTGACATTTAAAAATCTTCCTACATTGCATCCTAGAAGTCTTTGCACATTACATCAGGGTAAGTGCACCGAAATGCTTGCACTTTTGTGGCCAAACTAACAAATAACACGTACGCGTTATAACGCGTTCACGTTATAGTTTTCTTTGCAAATTTGCTTTGGTATTTGCCTTGGAATACCAACCCAAAGGCTTGGAGGGCATTCCCAATGACCAGAGACATGTTTTTTCCAAATTCAACAAATTTTCACATAATTGGGTTCGTGCTCACCATCAAGATTGCATCTGGTTCAATATCAAGAAAATCGAACACATGGGTAATGTTAGGTTCTTTATTAGCTTTCCAATGATGTAATGTTTTTCACTTTCTAACAATGTTAAGCCTTTCATCCATAATTTATTTTGTTTGTATGTCTGTTTTTCTTCAAAAAGTAGTGTTTGGTATTTTTTTCGCTATTAATTAACCGTTCATCGAAATTTGAAATAAATTACACTTTTAGAAACTAGACTCCATTCTACAATTTAAAAAAATAAATTTAAGAAAAAATCTATTAGTTTCAAAAAAATTTAGGGGGAGCATGGCCAAAATTCTTCTTTTTAGGAAGTGCCCACTTAGAAAATTAATAAAAAATCAAATATTCATTAAAAAATTATCAGAAAATATCCAGTCCTTACTACATACTGTTATCTAACTTTTGACCAGAGCGATTTTAAAAATACTACAAAAAAGTCCATCGTGCTCGGGTCACACAAGAGTTGCTATGTTATGTTTTTCTGACAGAAACAACAGCAATTTGTGTGTGTCCCTCTTTTGAACCTCTTAATCTCAACCATTTTCAAAATAAATTAGTAGTTTAGAAAGTAGACTCGGAGCACTACGGTCCTTGTTTTTGTTCCATCTAAAAATTTTGAGTGTAGCTATCCTCAATTTCACGTCCAAGGTCAGTATTTCCTGATTTCAAAAAAAAAGTGGCCACTTAAGCTCCTTTTTTGGGAACCATCTTGGTGCACTTACCCATCACTAATACCTCCAAAGATGATGTCATCAACATAAACAACAATGATCAATAATTGATCACCTTCTAATTTTATGTATAAATTGTTGTCTGTATTGCCTGTCTAGAAACCTTGTTGTAAATACATTTCTAATTTGGAATACCATGCTTTGGGGGGTTATTTGAGTCTATAAGGGCCTTCTAGTAGGGTTGAAACACAACCTTCCAAGTGTAAGTAATTTTTTTGATAAAGTTTCTAATCTCTCATTTAGTGTTAAAGGTTGTGAAATAAAAGAATATTGATACTAGTGATCTAGTTGCAAAAGGAAGAAATACTACCAATGATGTGTTTCATCTTAATGAGGTCAATGGGAAGGTTGATGGAGTAGCTATGAATCTTGGTAATAATTCAGCCTCTAAAATTATTGGTAATAATTCTTTAGCATGCAGACTTGGAAGGTTGTGTTTCAACAGTGACATGAACTTCACAATTCAAATGAATAAAATCAAAGTCAACATTGGTCAATACTTAAATATGCAAAAAAGACAACTTTGCAACTTTGGTCAATTAGAGAATACTGACATGGCATACATGTGCCATAAAGTTTGTGGAATAATGATGACTTGGTGAATATGTGTAGGTTTGGCTAATTAACTCATTTCTTATTTTGCTAGGGTTTTGCACTAAAGGATATTGGTTGTACTATGTCATTTCTTAGATTCATTTCTCAGATGTTATGATAGCTACAAGATAACATGCAACAAATTTAACACTAAGTTGAATTTTCATGTTCGTCTTTTGTTCAACATGAGGTGTGGTGGTTTTACCCTAAGTCAACACATCAGTGTTTTTGTCCTCTCATCCATTTAGCAAGGCGGTTATCACTGATCGATGCATAATAGATTTCTATTGTGTTTTACAATCCTTTTTCTATGTATTCAAGTTGCATTGGCATGGTTTGAATAAAATTATATTTAGGTTATTTTTTGCTTGGCGGTGAAGTTTCTTTCTGTAGCTATGCTAAATGAAAATATTTTCAAATCTTTTGTTTGGTTTACATACCTCTTGTAGAGTCTGCTAAGTAGATGGTGATGCCATAGATAAAGTTTCCTTTTTATTACAAATTAGATGTTGAAATCATATTTTCAAGCATCCGATATAATTGGGAAAATAAAACTATCGATGCAAAAGGAATTTGATAGTTGTTTTGATTAAAAAAAAGAAGAGGCATTTTAAATTAATGGCAGCCAATCTAAATAGGAGAAGCAACATTGAATCATGTAGTTGCTCAAGAAGAGCATTAAAAAATTACAGATGGAATAATAAGAGGATAATATTTAAGGCTTCAATTTTCTGCAAAAATAGTAGATGGTTAAAGAACATTAGGGAAAATGCAAAGGTTGTGATTATAGAGATAAGATGTCTCCAATTAAAAAATATGTTGCTACAGGAATATAATAAAATTTACTGTAAGCCACTAAAATGACATTGAACAAAGAGCTTCATATGTTTGGATGATTGTGAGCTACAAGAATGTTAAAAATTTGTAGAAAAAATTTGTTTAGGGATGGCTACAAAATTTCTTTTTTCTATAGGATTAATATATAACAAAGGTAGTTATCCATTGATAGTATAAATGGAGAATAGAAAGAGATTAGTGTAGAGAAGAGATTAGGCAATGGGAAAGAGAGAAGATAACTCTATAAAAATAAAGTATGCATTTTGAGTGAAGAATGTTTTATTATTGTAGAAGGGTGTGAATGCATGTGATAGTTTGAAGAGACTTATTGTGTGGATGTAGAGGAGATCACAGAGTCTTGTAGAGTTAGTATATTCAAGAATAATTGTAAATTTATTTAATGAATAAATACTAGAAGTTGTTTGAAGACAACACAATCAACAAAGAATTCACAAGTGCAAAAATATATGAGTTACAAAATTTCATTTGTAACATGGTACTCAAAGTATATCTGAAATATCTTATTATATAATCATCTAAGTGGGTGCTCAAATTATGGGTAGAAGGTCCTTTGATTTGCAACAGTCAAGGAAAAAATCAGAAAATCAGATTGAAGGACATCATGATGAAGGTGAAGAGAAAAAAGAAAATGAAGATGTAGTTGAAAAAACTAAAAACAAACCCACAAGCCAGTATTTTCAAAAGTACCACCATGAAAATTAGATTATAGGAAGCAAAGATACTAGTGTGGAAACTAGAAGAAGACATGTTGGAGATGATGATCAAGTCAACTTGTGTCTTCTAACTAAAATAGAACCAAAGAGTTACAATGAGGCCAGAAAGAGTGTGTTGAAAGCTATGGTTGTGTTGCTAATATGTAATATCATTGATGTCAACACTATTAGCATTTGATGTATTTAAAGTTGTATATGTCGAGGATATTGAAAAAATTGTTAAAGAAAATGTTGCAGGCTTCCAATGGAATAGTGAAGGTCTTGAAGGTGTCTTATTCAATACATTGAAGATCAGTTGTTGTGGACTAAAGGGTTTATTGCTAAGAGTATCTAGTCTATCCACCAGAAGTTTTAGAGGTTTGCATGTAGATTTGATCGTGTTACGAACAAATGTGTTCTAACAATATTTTTGTGGTTTCAGTTTGTGTTCCCGATTGAAGTTTATGTGATTATAGTAATTTCAATTGTTACAGATGTGTTTATGTTGGTTCTCATTGGATGTGGATACTTCTAGACCATTCTCTATCTTTGTTGCACATCTGTGTTGATCGTTGTGCTCATGGTCAGAGATTTTTCTCGTGTATGTTCAGGTTTTCATGTTCTTGGCCAACATGATGGTTGTAGCATGTTGCAGATCCTTGGAGATTAAAATTTGAATGTTTGGCATGCTCTAGGATATCATTTTAAGTCTTCATTATGTTGTAGCTAACACTGTATAATTCACATTGAAAATTTATTTGTAAATTTGGGCTGACATTGTAAATATGTTTTATATTTTTTCTGACGAAGTTGTTGATGAAAATCTAGGTTGTGGATATATAAGAGTTGTTTTTTGTGCAAATTTAGTGTGTGTGTCAAGTGATAAAGAGCCAGAGAAAGTGCAAGTGTGTGAAAAGTGGTCTAATCATTCGATTGCAGAGCGGAGAGTGAAGAAGTTTGAGCAAAGTGTGAAGAAGTATTTATGTCCTTAATCGAAACTATATTTAGGCTTGTGTAGAAGCTATTTTCTTAGTTCATACCATGTGGATCTAATATTTATTTTTCTTCTTTGGGCAGTGAGCCCTCTTGTAATTGAGCAGTGAGCTCTAGTTAGTGTTCCTAAATGTATGTGCATTCCCATTATTCTTCATTATACTTTTAACAAGGTATAATATTGTGGACTAACATCCACCATGGTTTTTCCCTTAACAAGGTTTCCACATAAAAATCTTGGTGTTCTTTTTGCTTCTGATGTGTTGATTGCTTATGGTTTATTGTCCATTCATCATATCTAAAATTAAGTTAAAATAAGTTTGAAAATTCTTAGTATTCTGAGACAACTGATTCACCCCCCCTCTCAGTTTTTTGTCCTTGTTTTTCCAATAGAGTGAAGATTAGATAAAGGCTATGAAAGAGGAGCTACAATAGATTGAAATAAACAAAACATGGGATTTAGTTCCAAGGCCAACTGATAAGAACATTCTTGGCACATAATGGGTCTACAAGAACAAAGCAAATGAAGAAGGTGAAGTGATTAGAAATAAACCTAAACTAGTATGCAAGGGATACTCACAAGTTGAGGGCATAGATTTTAAAGAAACATTTTCACTGGTTACAAGACTAGAGGCTATTAGAATGTTCTTAGAATTATGAGCATATAAGAACTACAAATTTTATCAAATGGATGTAAAGTTTGCATTCTTGAATGGTAACCTTGAGGAAGAAGTCTACATGGACCAACTTGAAGGGTTTGAGTCACCTGAAAAAAGGGGATTTTGAATGCATATTGAGAAAAGCACTATATGGGTTAAAGAAAGCACCTAGAGCATGGTATTCTAGATTGGAAAACTATTTACATCAGCAAGGCTTCAATAAATGATGTTTTGATATCAATCTATACACCAAAGTGGAAGGTAACCATATGATTATATTTGTTGTTTATGTAGATGATATCATCTTTGTTGGAAGTCATGACAATTTGTGCAAGAAATTTTCTGATCAAATGTAACAATAATTTGAAATGTCATTGATAGGTGAGTTGTCCTACTTTCTTGGTTTGCAAATTTCACAATTATATTTAAGGAATTTTTATTTCACAAACCAAGTATGCTAAAAACATGTTGAAAATGTTTCAAATGGATGATTATAAGTGATGAGGGCGCAGCTTGAGACTTAGAAAATAACCCACAAACAAAAGAATAATTTTATTATTCAGAAAATGGAGCTTCTTACATGCAGAGAATCTCAAATCCCCAAATTCTACAACACATGCAAGTTACAGAAAGCTACAGAATAACCCTTTCGCAATATGCAAGCTTGTCCCCAAAAAGTTATCCAAAAAATAGAAACCCACCCATAAATAGAGCTCCTCATTAGTTCGAAGCCAAAACAACATTCAATTTTGAGTTTAGGCGGTTTGGTGCCAAAAATTTACAACATGAAGTTCAAATTTCAAAAGAGCATTTGCAATTGTATCTTCTAGAAACTGTGCCAACTTCCCGAGGTCATAACTTTTGATCCAGGACTCCGATTCACGAACCGTTTGAACTGTTGGAAAGGTCTCGAAGTCAATAACACGCTTCAAATTAGCTATGTCAATTTTGGGAAGTTTTAGGGCTGATCCAGGAGCTCTAAGTGCCTCAAATCTAACATGGAAGATTTTCAGGTGCAAATCTAAGAAACTAAAATTGCAATATCTTTCAACCCAGGAACTAAAAATAAAAAACATAAATTGGGAATTTCATTATGACGAAAAGGGTATCCAAAAATGTAAAAACATCTAAAAACTAAGAAACTTGAAATTTAACTATTTTTGGGTGATGCAAGATTGCCCTAACACCACTAGATGCTCTTGCATCAATAAGCCTATTAGTACACCTATGGTGACTGGATGCAAGCTATCCAAGAATTATGATTCACCTGATGTTGATCAAACTATGTTTAGATCCATGATTGGAAGTCTATTGTACCTTAAAAGGTTCTCTAGATTGAATATTGTACAAGTAGTATGTATGGTAGCTAGATTTTTTTCTTCTCCAAAAAAATCTCATTTGAATGCGGTAAGAAGAATTTTTAGATATTTGCAAGGTAGTTTGACCTATGGTTTATGGTATGCCAAACATGACGACTTCACATTGCAAACTTACATAGATGTAGATTGGGTAGGGTGCATAGATGATAGGAAGAGTGCATGTGGTGGTTCTTTCTTCCTTGGTGGTAGATTGATCTCTTGGAACAACAAAAAGGAAGAATCTATCTCAGTGTCTATAGCTAAAGTAGAATATGTAGCTTTTGCCTCATGTTTCTCTCAAGTTCTCTAGATGAAATAAACACTAAAAGATATTCGGGAAAAATATTCAGAACCTATTTCCATTATGTGTGAAAATTCCAGTGCAATCAATATTTATTTGAATCTAGTTATGCACTCAAGAACCAAACACATAGCTATTAAGTACCATTTCTTGAGAGAAAAAGTGAGTGAAAAAGAAGTTCAACTTGAATATGTGACTACTTGTGAGAAAATAACCGATATCCTTCACAAACCATTGCCAAAAGAGACATTTGAGTATTTGAGAATGAGATTGGGAGTTGTATCTCCCTCTTCTAATACTTCGTTGGATAAGGAAGTTTATGATTCAGGGGGAGCTTATTATACTTCATGACATTGTTGGAGGTAATTACACTAGTTAGGAGGTGATTTTTAGAGGATATACTATTGTTTTAGGGATTGTACAATCCATATTTAGATCTTCCAATGTTTAACTTTAGACATCCATTGTTCTCTTGATCTTGGCCTTATTTTTAATGTGAAATTGGTTTGGATATTGTTGGGTATGTTTATTTCTGACTTGGTCCTGTTTGAGGAGTCTCCATGCATGATTATAGGAGGATTTGGGCGATTTCATGACTGTCCTAACTTTGCAAGTGAACATCAAGCCTGCTACAACCATCACAGTGAGTTCTCAGACCTGTAGTAGTCAGTGTTGATGCTATTGCTAAGGTAACTTTCATTTGGTGTGTCAAATGTGTTAATTTCTTCATGTATTTCCTACTTATGAGTGGACTCCTAGCATGAAATGTGTAACAATAGTTGAATTAATATTGTTCTACTCCAAGGGGGTAGAAGTATCAAGTTTGAAGTTTAAGGAGAGATGGTTGTTGCTCATATCATACACCTATACACTTGCTTTCTCTAATAGTAATTTCTATTGTCCAAGATCATTGTTTCCCCTTACATGTTTCTTAGGGGAGAATTTTTTTGTTGACCAAGTTTATTGCTATCCTTTATACTAGAACATGCCTTACCATTTGGTTAATTTAGATCTGAATCTTGTTATATTTTATGAAAAATGGGGAGAAGATATCTAAAATTTATGCAAGCAAAGTGGTATCTCCTCTGAAAGTGGTCTTTATGACACCCTTTTCCCTTATTTTCAAAGGGGGAGAATATTATTTGGATGGAGAAGATTATCAAGATGGAGAAAATTATCTAGATAGAAAAGTTTATCTAGATGAAGGGAAGAAGCTTTAGATGAAAGAATAGGAATCGATTGGTTGAAATCAATGCCAAAGGGGGAGATTGTTGGCATTAGATGGAGATTGTTGGAATTGAGATTATTGGTTGGAATTATATTACCATTGATGTCAACTCATGGTATAGAAACTAGTGTGCAACTATAGGATAACAAGCATAGCTACAGGAAATTCATGCTACAAGAACCTCACAGTTTGCAGCTACAACAGTGTGCAACTCATGCTATAGGAACCTCACAGCAACAGGAACTTCACAGTTCAAATAAATTAAATCAAAGCCAATGTTGGTCAATATTTAAATATGCAAAAATATTAGTTTGCAACTTGGGTCAATTAGAGAATATTGACATGGCATACACATGGCAGAAAGTTTATGGAATAATGACGACTTGGTGAATATGTGTAGGTTTGGCCAATTAACTCATTTTTTATTTTTCTAGGGTTTTGTGCTAAAAGAGATTGGTTGTATTATGTTATTTCTTAGATTCATTGCTCAGATGATATGGCAGCTATAGGATAATGTGTAGCAGATTTAACCCTAAGTGAAAGTTTTTTGTTTGTCTTTTGTTCAACATGAGGTATGGCAGTTTTACCCTAAGTCGACAGATCAATATTTTTTCTTCTCTTCCATTTAGCAAGGTAGTTATCCCCCATTGATGCATATTATATTTTCATCAAGTTTTATAATCCTTTTCTTGTGTCTTGAAGTTGCATTGGTATGGTTCAAATAAAATTAAATTTAGGTTATTCATTCTTGGCGGTGAAGTTTCTTTTTGTAGCTGCACTAAATGAAAAAAAATTCAAATCTTTTTTTTGGTTTGGATACCTCTTCTAGAGTCTGTTAAGTAGATGGAAATTCCATAGATAAATTTTCCTATTTATTGGAAATTGGATGTTGAAATCAGATTTGCAAGTAGCCAATATAACTGGGAAAATCAAAGTGTTGATGCAAAAGGAATTTGATAGTTTTTTTTGGGTATGTGTAGGATCATCATGGAGAAAAAGGCCCTTAAGTGGCGAAAAATTCAAAAAAATAAAAGTTAGGTAACTTGATGTAAAAACTTTGAATAAGTTATCAGTATTATTTAAAAAATATGTAAATAGAATCTGTAGCAAATTGCATGTATTTTTTAAACTACTAGGTTTATTTTTAAAAAAATCTATTTGGTGAAAATTTGAAATTTCAATGCAGTACAACTTAAATTTATGGAAAAAATAAGAAGTAGGTGTCTGTCTGACCACCCTAACCACAATAACATGATAATATTTTTTTATAAGATTCTAGATATAAGTAGAGGGATTCATGTTCCAATGTGATACATATTTTTTTGTAATTCTTTTCCAAGTAAATAATTAATTATGAGTTTTTTATTAAAATTTTTAAGAAATATAAAACTCATATGTTTGACCACCTTAACAAGGTCAAAACTTCATTAAATTCATTTTTTTTAGTCCTATAGTATGCGAAGCATAGAATGTGACACATGTTTCAGATTTAAAAAATGTGACACCGTTTGAAAGCTATATATGTTTTTCAATTTGCCTATCAATCAGGACTTTAGTCATACTTCAAATAGAAAATGAATAATAATTATTGATTAAATTAAAAGTAAATCATAATTTATTTTGGTGGAAAGTTGGGAATCTCCTTTAAAAACCCTTTTCGTTTCATCAATTTTGGGTAAGAAAAAAGTTGTCAGCCACATACCGTACACATACCCATCATATCACCACTTTTTGGCCCTTAATGCTCCTACACATACCCTTTTATCAAAAATTAAAGAAGAGACATTTTAAATCAATGGTAGAAAGTATAAAAAGGAGAAGCAACATTGAATCATTTAGTTGCTCAAGATGAGCCTTAAAAACTTGCAGATGGAATAATAGGAGGATAAGATTTAAGGATTTAATGTTCTACAAAAATAGTAGAATGTTAAAGAAAATTAGGGTAGATGTAGAGTTCGTGATAACAAAGATAAGATGTCTCAAATTCAAAAGTATGTTGCTACAAAAATATAAGAAAATTTATTGTAATGCACTGAAATGACATTGAATAGAGAGCTTGATATATCTTGATGATTATGAGCTATAAGAATGTTAGAAAGTTGCAAAAAAAAATGCTTAGGGATGGCTATATGATTTATTTGTTCTATAGGAGTAATATATAAGAAAGGTAGTTTTTCATTGCTTGTATGAATGGAGAATAGAGAGGTAGTAGTGTAAAGAAGAGATTAGGTGAAGGGAAAGAGAGAAGATAAATCTATAAAAATAGAGTATGCATTTTGAGTGAAGAATATTTTATTACTATAGAAGGATGTGAAGGCATGTGATAGTTTGAAGAGACTTATTGTGTGGATGCATAAGAGATCATTTAGTCTTGCAAAGCTAGTGCATTCAAGAATACTTGCAAAGTTAGTTAATGAATAAATACTAGAAGTTGTTTGAGGATAGCACAATCAACAAAGACTTCACAAGTGCAGAAATCTATATGAGTTACAAAATTTCATTTGTAACATGATACTCAAAGTGTATCTGAAATCTCTTATTGTATAATCATCTGAGTGGGTAGTCATATTAGGGGTAGAAGCTCCTTTGAGTTGGTTCTCATAAAATTGGAATTGGTGTTCCTTTGGGTTGGTTCCCATAAATTGTAAACATAAATCATTTTTAGGGGTATGTGTAGGATCATCGTGGAAAACACAGGCCCTTAAGTGGTGAAAAATTTAGAAAAATCAGAGTTAGGAAACTTGACGTAAAAATTTGAATAAGCTATCTATATTATTTAAAAATAATGTAAGAATAGAATCTATAGAAAATTGAATTTACTTTCTAAGCTACTAGGTTTATTTAAAAAAATAAAAATCTATTTAGTGAAAATTTGAAATTTCAATGCAGTAGTACTTAAATTTCAGGGAAAAAAAAGTAGGTGTATGTCTGACCACCCTAACCATCATAAAATGATAATATTATTTTATAATATTTTATATATAAGTAGAGGACTCATGTCTCGATGTGGTACATATTTTTTTATAATTTTTTTCCAAGTAAATAATTAATTATAATTTTTTTATTACAACTTTTAAAAAATATAAAAACTCGTATGTCTAACCACCTTAACTTGGTAAAAGCTTCATGATTTTTTTTTTTTTTAATCCTATAGTATCAAATCATAGAATGTGACACATGTTTTGAATTCAAAAAATGTGATACTATTTGAAAGCTTTAGTTTTTTTTCAATCAACCTATCAATCACGACTTTAGTCATAATTCAAATAGAAAATGAATAATAATTATTTATTAAATTCAATGTAAAGCATAATTTATATTGGTGGAAATTTGGGAATCTCCTTTAAAAACCCTTTTAGTTTCATCAATTTTGGGTAAAAAAAAAGTTGCTAGCCACATACCCTATACATACCCATCATATCGCCACTTTTTGGCCCATCATGATCCTGCACATACCCTTATTATGAGGTTGGATTAGAGTAGTAGTCTCTCACAACTATTCTCATTGAGGTTTCTCCTATTTTGGGTTTTCCTCATATCTTGTGTTGTGGGATGCATTTTGTGAGTTTGGTTTAGTTACCTTTCTTTTACTCTTGGTATATGCTTTCAGTGTTTATTGTCATATTCTTAGAAAGTTAAAATTTGATTCCATTGATTCATCGCCCCTCTAAGTGGTCTTTGTGTTCCTTCAATGATAACAAGAAATCTAAAGCTTGAAGATGAGAATACTCTAAAAACAAGTCATTAGGTTATAGAAAATGGCAAAAAGCACTCTCCAAACCTAGATTCCATCATTTTCTTCTATTGGCATTATAGTATCAAAAAATATTGTCTATTA
Organism: Sequoia sempervirens; assembly: GCA_007258455.2. Lineage (NCBI taxonomy): Eukaryota > Viridiplantae > Streptophyta > Pinopsida > Cupressales > Cupressaceae > Sequoia > Sequoia sempervirens. The sequence goes on along the minus strand of VDFB02335079.1, from coordinate 15,132 downwards.
CACTTTCACACTTGTTTAGGCCCTCCCTATTAAATTAATCCTAATGTTTCCTTGATTTAGTGTTGTAATGTGTTTGACATATTCACATTAGCTTTTGGTCCCTTGTAAACTAAATGAACTTAGTTGTGCCTTATTTAGGGTGTTATAATGTGTATCTTTACCCTTTCACACTAATATATGAATTTGTTAATTAATTGGGCTTCTTTATGCAATATTTGGCCTTATTTTGCATCTACAAGCCTTAATTAATGCATCTTTATAAGATTAATCCTAAAAAAAATCAAATGACCAATCATAATTTTTATTTTTCAGATTGTGTGGCCTATATTTAGTGATCTAGGGCTCATACACCACCTTGAATGTAAGACTCCCACCTAATTTTTAGGGCCTCGATCTTGATTTCACATTCATCTAAGAATTTATTGAAAAATATGTCCCAAATCCTAGCCTAATGGGACTCATATGACACCTTGGGTATATGAGTCCTATGTGGCTTAAACCTAAATTAAATTCAAATTCTTGGTGGGATTTTATTCTCCTAGATCTGGGGTGCTGTCATAATAGTGGTTTACAATTCCTGAGAGGAACAAATTTTAGCTGAAATCACATATTTTTAGAAAATATAATGATTTAAGCCTTAAAAAGTTCCATTTTAAGGATTCCAATTGAAGAGGGTTTGATCAAATCACCTTAGATCAAACCCCCTTGGATAGAACCTCGCTAGTTTTAAACCATACCTATAAATCGTCTCCTTTACACCTATCAAAATGCTGATAAAAAATCACTTTTGATTTAGCTTTTGGGGGATCAAATGAACTCATTTAAAATTTATTTCAAATGATTATGTAGTCCTCAGAACAAGCTATCCAATGAATATAATTTTAATATGTTTTGGTTTTGTTATGTATTTGTTTTTTAAGTTTTATTAAACATAGGTTTTTCATTGAAAATGAATTTCTTTGTTCTTCACATGTGGAAAAATAGAAGATTATCAAAAAATTTGAAAAATATGAGTGCAACAGATATTGAAGTCTTGATCCAACAAAAAAATTAAATTAAATTTTACATATACAAAAAAGTTACCGTTATATAGTTCGTTGTTGAATTGTAATTTGTTTGACTTTGAAACTTGATTAAAGAAAAAATATTCAATAAAAAACTATCTAACCATTGGAAGCACTAGATATCAGAGTTACAAATCTAAATTTGAAAAGAATTAGAATTTTATCCTTCATGGAAAAAAGTTATGCATTATCGGTGTGTGTCACTTTTTAAAAATGTTGTTTCTGAAAATAATTATTTTTAATTGGGAGATGGAAAAAGTGCAATTTGATTCCAAAAATTTTGAAAAAAATATTTTTAGAATCTACAGACAAAATTTGATGAGACTCTAGTTTGCACCATCTTCAAATTCCTCACAGTTTAGCCGCTATAGGTGCCCGAATGTGAAGATTTAGTTAAAATAAATAATTTCAGTGTCCAGTTTGGCCAAAAATTGTAAACCACTATTATGGGATCACCCTCTGATGTTGGCTTGTAGTGTTATAATTTCAAGAAATTTGGCATAAACAAGTATAAATATAAGGTTATTTCACTCATTTTCACCTAATACTTTCATGATAACATTCATAATTGGAGTTCACAAGAGCATTCAAGAGTTGATTATCAATCACTTAGGAGCATTATTCGAGTATCAAGCATAATGTCAAAGTTATCATGCATCATGTTTGTGTTTGCGCTAACATTTGTGATGTAGGGTTTCATGATTCAAGCTAAAATTTTTGGTTAATTGAAACATATCATTTTTTTTATTCATCATTCCCCCTTTCCATTTTATTTCATTACAAGGTTTGATTACCAAAATGGGTTTTGACCAAGGAAAACCCCTTTCCACTAAGAAAACAACATTTTTCCCTCTTTAGTGTGTGATTTATAGTTCTAGGTTGAAGACATATTGAAGAGGAATATTGGAGAAATTTTGTCAAAGTTGCAAAGTCATCCAAGTTGTCACCTTGTTTAGAAGATCATTAAAAGACATCTACAAAGAAAAATTTTGTAGTTTAGATCTAGAAGTCAGATTAAGAAGATAGAGTATAGGTTGAAGACCAAATTAAAAATTTTACTTTCTAAAAATTCCAAGTAGAAATGATACACCACTTTTTGCTTATGATTCCCAGTATAGCAGTTCTTCCATTTTTCAGTTGTTCCAGACTTGTCTCTACTAGATTTTGTTCCTACCTAGAAACCCTAATATGGGACTAAATCACCCAACCTTGTGTATGAATCCTAGTGTGCATTAGATTCAACATTTTCAACATTTGAAGCCTCCATTCAAGCTGTTATAGATTTACAAGTGCCCCTCTATACTTCTCCAGTTTTCTATTCTAATTTGCATTCATTTCTAAGTCATTTAGTGAAGCTTTGCATAGCATTAGGTTTTGAAAAATTAGGTCTTGCATGTTACTTGTCTTTCCAAGTCCTAGTTTGGTGGTGAACCCCATTTTAGTCCTTAATCACACCCTAGGACAACCCTATTAGAGATATATTTCCCCTATTCCATCCTTGGATTGAGGTCTTTAGGGTTTCCTTGCATGAAATTTTTAGAAAAATGATTACATTCTATGTCCTAAACCATAAAGCAACTATTTTCTATCTTTCATTTTGTTGAACCTGATGTTAAAAGAATATTTCTAATTTGGAGTGTGTCATAGTCCTAGATCTAGCTTGCATTAACTTTGCATTAGGGTTTGCATTAGTTATTGGCATTCTAGGATTTCTAAATCTTGCATTAGTGAAAGTGCATGTAGGTTGCATTTTTGCATCTTGCATCTTCAATTTAATCTAAAAACTATAATTGTAGAACTAGCGTAGACATCATTCAAACCAAAAAACATAGCATTCACATAGAATTTGCTAAGAACGGTGCAAAAACCCTAATTTGGGACACATATGCCCCTTTGGGTGATTTAGTCCCAATACAGGTTATTTTTCCTAATTTCTAAGTATTCTATGATGACTGTTATTCAACATTAAAACCCCTAAAGAAAGTCTGATTGGGACTCATACGTCCCTTTGGGTGATTTAGTCCCATTTCAAATTTTAAACTACATTTTACATCATCAAAAACTCTATTTCTATGTTTCAGTTTGTTGTTATTACATTTTTATTTCAATTTGTATATTTTTAGTTACTTTCATTTCATTCTATCTAGCTTAATTCCATTTAAATCAAAATTAGAGCATAGCATTTAATTTATGTTCATTGCATCTTGCATTTCATTGATTGTCCCTTGCACGAGCTTTTCAACTTGGTGTCCTATTGCTAATAATATAGTGATACAAATTTTGAGACTCATGACATCCTGCAATAGCATAATCATCATGGATATTGAGTTATCTAGCTCTTTCACTACTAGTGTTGACACTAGTTCACTAGGTATGGACCATACCTTTGAAAAATATTTGCCATCAAGTAGTGTGACAAATGTTGAAACAATGGTTGCTAGTATTCTGCAAGAAAACATAATACAAATTCATGAAGACTTAGCAAACCTATAAAATAAAATAAGTATCGAAAAAATTTCAACTACTGCTATCCTTGTCATAGATAATATACATCACATGATTGAAAGTGAACAAAAAATGGATCTTGTGCATAACATAATTCAATTTTTTGGGAAACGTATTACCTTAACCACTAGTTTTCCTGTACCTTCAAACAATGTTACAAGTCAAGGAGGAACCCAAATTCCTCCTCCCACAAACATTTTCTCTATTCCTACCTACAACAACCCTCAAATTAGAACAACGATGAAACCTACTAGTAATTTCATTCCTACCTTGGGTATTTCCGCTAGTACTCCTAGTACCTTTGTGGCATTGCACATCATATCTCCTACCACTTTACCTTCCATAAGCATTCCATTCACTTGTCCCTTAAACACATATTCATCTCCACTTTATTCACCTCCATCTCAAAATAAAAATAATGATGCCATCATAAATCACATTTTTCAAAATGTTTCATCCCTTCAAAAGTAAATTTCCACCATAAATCAAAACCAAAATGGACAACCTACATATTATGTCAAAATAAATCCCTTATCCTTGGAGATATTAAGAACACCGATGCCACAAGGTATAGAGGTTCTTTGATTTGAGAAATATGGGGGGAAAGGAGATCCTTCTAACCATGTTTCTACTTATAGAACCCTATGTAGTGAATATATTCTTGAGGATAAGCTCTTGGTTAAGCTTTTCCCTAGATCCTTGAAGGATACCACCTTAGAATGGTTTTCCTTGTTACCGAAAAACTCAATTCATTTATTCAATGAACTTGATGAGGCATATATAAACCATTTCCAAGTGCATATTACTCCAAACATGACCTTAGCCAATTTGATGAGATGCAAACAAAAATATGATGAAAAGATTACTAACTTTATTTCATTCTACCAATTTCTTTATTCCTAAATTGACGTAAATTTTCCTAGCCCTCACCTTCAAAGGATGTTCATTGAGAATTTGAAAACTAAGATACAAGATAAGCTTACCATGATGATGTTTCCCTCCTTCATATACTTGTGTACTTCCCTTCATGATTATCAAAATTTGGTTAGTAATCATGACATAAAATCCACCTCTAGCCATCCTAAGAAGTCCAAATCCACAAACCAAAACAATTATCAACCTTTTAGAAAATAGAATAAAGGCTTCCTTCAAATTAAGCCCCCTCAACCAACTGAACATGTCAATACCCTATTGGTTGCTATAAGGAAGACAACTCCTTTCACATTTGGGGGTTTGGCTAGAAAATTCACTTCCTTACCCAATACCCTTTGTAACATAATGTCACAAATTTTAGAACAAAAAATGTTCACCTTGCCTCTCGTTAAAACTCCCAATCCTAATAAATCTTTACCTCTAAACTTTATTTCCAATTCCTATTGCCATTATCACTGAAAAATTGGACATGACACGAAACATTGTAAGCATCTTAAACATCTTGTGCAAGACCTCATTGATTTTGGTCAACTTTCAATTGGAGGTGTTAATGATCAAGGAAATAAATCCATTGCCCCTCCAAACCAAATTTTCAAATCTTTACCAACCCTATGCCTAATCATGATATTTCATTTGTCAAATCCAACAAAACTAAAAAGAATGATGTGATGAATGATGACAAAAATGATGATAACATTGATACTATTCAACAATATCCCACAAATATTGATGAACAAGGTCCTATGGATGATATTGTTGGATTGATCAAAGTCATACCTCATAAGGGCTGAACTAAAAAGCCTCTTGACATTGCTTTCCCATCTAAAGATACACTTAAACATGCACTTGATGGTCCTCTTTACATAGCAGGCTAAATCTATGTTAAGCCCACTAATGGGATATTAATTGATCCCATCTATGGAGATAATTTGATCACTGAAGAATTCTTAATTATGCATGAGCTCTATCAAGAAACATATGATAAATTGAAAACATGGATAAAGACGCATAATGGTTTTGCTTGCCCTATGATGGGATCAATCACCCTTAATTTACAAATAGGACAGAAAACATTAGATGCCTCATTCTCTATCATCTCAATGTTAGACCAATTCCATGTAAATCTTGGTTACCCATGGCTATGCTCCATGGAATCCATCATGTCAATCATGCATAAATGCTTAAAGTTTCCCTCTGATAATGAAATATTTACTGTGCATCATAGTGGCTTTAATCCTTTTCCTTCTTGAGGGAATTTTTCATTGGATTTCTTTTGGCCTAAGCCTATGGAACCTATTAAGCCTTGTGAGGATTTCTTTTTCAAATCCTATCAAAATTTCAAGGAAAAATGCATAGTGAAATTATCCCTTAAAAACATGCCTCAACCTATGACTGAACCTACCATCCTTGATGAAACCATGATTGAACCTAAAGACATTCCAAAAAAACAAGACTAACCTAAGACAAAACCTTTACCTATCACCTACAAAAGATCAAGAGATAACAAAAACAATCCCATCATTCCTTCTAAAATAAAACATGTTTACAAACCTAAAGAGGAAGTGGTCAAACAACTTTCCATGGTTCCTTTTGTTCCTCCCCTTAGGGAAGAAAAGAAACCTATGGTTGATAAACCTGCTCCTACACAAATGTAACTTGACAATCATACCAAAAGAAATAGAAATTCTAGGGAGAGTAGGCATAGATGCCATGCTCTTTCTTGAAGGTTAAACAAAGAAAAAAACTATTAATTTATCAATATCTGAACTTGACTAAAGAAATACATGATTCGGTTTCCATCACTGCAATCACAAAAATAAACAAATCCTTCTTTATACATTATCATTTGACCTCCTGTTGTGATTAACTTGGATGATGACAATGATGTTACTAAGATTGACGAAGAAGTGCATAACGAATTGTATACATTTTTTTCCTCTTCTATGAGCTTAAATGACAATTATCCTAAGAAGAGTGTTGAACTTGATGACACCCCTAGTTTGGCACTTTCTATAGTCCCTTTGGCTAATTTTCTACCTTTTGTATATGATGAACACAATTTGAATTTGAATGAGCTACTACTAGGTTGACTCACATGTGCCTTATTAGTCTTTTGTGTTGTTTCTTCTTCATGTTTCTTTATGTGATTGTATGTGCATAATGTGATCCCCCATGTTGTTCTATTTGATGTATCTACATCTCTTTGTGTCATTCCTCTATTTGTATCTACATTATTCTCTATGTCATAAACATTTTATCCTTTTCATTCATCTTGTGTTTTCCTTTTGGGGATGATGCAAGGCACCGAGACATTCATGTCTCTTCCATGTTGACCCAAAATATTTTCCTTTATCTTTTCTTTGTCTTGTGTTTTCCTTTTGAGGATGATGCAAGGTGTCAAGACATTCATTTCTCTTCCATGCTAACTCAAATTGTTTTTTGATTTTTTTCATTCTCTTTGTGTCATTCTTCTAGTTCTATGAGTATTTTGGGAATGATGACAATTTTGAGCTCTCTAAAAACATTGTAGCAAGAGCATACTAACCCAAAATCCATGGATCTCTCATGTGTTTGGAGTTTTGGGGGAAAGCCCTCTTTCCTTTTTCATGACATAGATTTATTTTGAAACATATGACTTGGCATAGGGCTTTCCCAATAAGCTCTCATGTCCTTTTTATTATTAAAACTTATCATTTGCTACTTTAAAGTAACTACTCATATCATGATGTTTAGCAATTTCTTTAAAGTGGGGGCATACGTTGGCATTATTATTTTACAACTCATGTTTCATTGTGTAGTCTTCTTAGTTCATGTGATGTGTCTTTTGCTTTGTGGTGACATAGGGTTTGATGTCCTTCAAGAGTGTGCTCTCTCTTAGCATATTATATTCCTCTTAGTGGCTTGATATGACACACTACATCCCCTAAGTTTTGAATCTTCTATTCTTTGATTAGTCCTCTCTTGGAGAAATTAGGCACAATGTTCCCTAAGCTAATACCTCACATGAACTAAGAAAAACTCATTTAAATACACCTTACATTATAATTTCAGTTATATGGCCACCTTGTATAATATACTTTGCTTGCCTAAGGTGCCATCTTGTTTGTTCATGAGTATCAAGCATATGAATCTTTTCTTGCCTTATCAAGCTCAAAGTTCATTTTTGTGTGGTACCCTATCAAAGTTATAAAGAGGTATAGCTTTGGTTTGGTTGAATGGGAAGCCAAACATAGGCTTGAATTTACCATAGCCACTTGCTTGTGTGTGTGAGCATATACCGGTCACATACATATGTGTCTCACCTCTTTGGATACTCACCTAGCGGACAACTTGAAGTTCCATTTCCTTAGAGTGAGCATGCATTTGTGGACAAATAACTTAAATTTGACCCACATCATGATGGAAAAATGGCCAAAGCTTGATCCCCCCTTTTTGTTTTTGTTTACTTTTTCTTTATGGATTTCGCTATGCATGATTGTACCTTGTTGTTTCTCCTTATATCCTTTTCATCTATGTTCTTCTATGCCTATGTTGGTTTTCCATATGGTCTTGATCCTAGGGGCTTGCACAACCCTTTTGATCATTGTCATCTTATCTTACTGGCATTGGTACATTTGTGCCCCTCTTGATCCAAATTTTTCTACTTTAGTGTGAGTTTGAAGCAAGTTCCTCATTAAAGTGGGGGAAAAATGTAATGTCAAATAATTTCATCCATTACATTTTCACACCTTTTTAGGTCCTCCCTATTAAATTAAGCCTATTATTGCCTTGATTTAGTGTTGTAATGTGTTTGAAACATTCACATTAGTTCTTGGACCCTTGTAAACTAAATGAAATTAGTTGTTCCTTATTTAGGGTTTTGTAAAGTGTACCTTTACACTTTCACACTAATCTAGGGATTTGTTAATTAATTAGGATTCTTTGTGTCTTATTTGGCCTTATTTTGTATCCACAAGCCTTAAGTAATGCATCTTTCTAAGATTAATCTCGAAACAAATCAAATGACCAATAAAAAATTATTGTTTTTGGATTGTGTGGCCCAAATTTATTGATTTGGGACTCATGCCACATTGGGCTTATGAGTCCCACCTATGTTTTAGGGCCCTGATCTTCATTTCACATTAATCTAAGAATTTCTTAAAAAATGTGTCCCAAAGCCTAGCCTAATGGGACTAATATGCCACCTTGGGCGTATGAGTCCCATGTGGATTAAACCTAAATTAAATTCAAATTCTTGGTGGGATTTTATTCTCCTAGATCTGATTTCGGCTTTTAGTGTTATAATTTCAAGAAATTTGGCATAAACAAGTATAAATACAAAGTTATTTCACTCATTTTCACCTAAGACTTTCATGAGAGCATTAATAATTGGTGGTCACAAGAGCATAGAAGAGTTTACAAGAGAATTCAAGAGAATTCAAGAGTTTATTATCAATCACTTAGGAGCATTATTCAAGTATCAAGCATCATGTCAGAGTCATCATGCATCATGTTTTTGTTTGAGCTAACATTTGTGATGTAAGCTTTCATGATTCAAGCAAGCATTCAAGTCAAGATTCATCTCATTCAAGCAATATTCAAGATCTAAATACATTAGATACATATCGTACATGTTTGCAACATTTTATTCCTAGGGTTTGGTGATTTGCAACATATTTATTTTATTCATCATTCCTCCTTTCCATTTGATTTCATTACAAGGTTTGATTACAAAAATGAGGTTTGATCAAGGAAAACCCTTTCCACTAACAAAATAACATGTTTCCCTCTCTTTAGTGTGTGATTTGTAGATCTAGACCAAAGACATGTTGAAGATAAAGATTCAAGAAAAGTTATCAAAGTTACAAAGTTATCCAAGTTGTCACCTTGTTTAGAAGATCATTAAAATACATCTACAAAATAGAATTTAGCAGTTCAGATCTGGAAATTAGGTTGAGAAGATAGAGTAGAGGTTGAAGAGTAGATTCATACTTTGACTTTCCAAAAATTACAAGTAGTACTAATACGCCTCTTGTGGTGTATGAGTCCCAGTATAGTGGATTTTCTAGTTTTTGGTTGTTCTAAACTTGTCTCTGCCAGATTTATGTTCCTACCCAAAAACCCCAATCTGGGACTAAATCACCCAGCCTGTCATATGAGTTCTAGTGTGCATTAGATTCAACATTTTCAACATCTAAAGTCTCCATTCAAGGTTCTATAGGTTTCTAGGTTCCCCTTTGTACTTCTCCTATTTTCTATTCTAATTTGCATTCATTTGTGGGTCATTTAGTGAAGCTTTGCATAGAATTAGGTTTTGACATTAGGTATTGCATGTTACTTGTCTTTCCAAGCCCTAGCTTGGTGGTGAACCCATTTTTAGTCCTTAATCACACCCTAGGACAACCCTATTGTAGATCTATTTCCCCTATTCCATCTTTGGATTGAGATCCCTAGGATCTCCTTGAATGAAAATTATAGAAAACTCGGTGTTCATGTCCTAAACGATAAAGCAACTATTTTCTATCTTTCAGGCATCAAACTTCAATTATTATAGCAAACTTGATTAAATCTAAAAATATCCTTGAAAAATCTATAAATTTAAATATATTTTGGGAGAGTGTAATTTCTTCAATAATATTCTTAATTTTGGAATAATAATTCATGTTTAAATAGTGGAATTTAGGATAAATTAAGGTTTAGGTCTAAATATTTAAATTTGATTTTTTTGGATTTAACTATGCTAGGGCCTAAAATTAAAATTACATCTCCAAAGACCAAAAATCATAGGAAGTCAAGGATTTTGTCAAGTAATTTAGCTTGACTAGGGCACAAGACACCGTAGTCTTTTTTCACACTTCAATAGAACATGGTATTGATGTCTAGGGTCTATTAAAATAATTTTTTTTGCATAATTAAGACACTTGTCAAAATTAGATTGATTATGTTAATTGATGAAATACTTTTTTGGCTAGTGTAGACATATTCTCCTAGGTTGATAGGAAAAAATAAGGATTAGGGAATGTATAAATTCATTAATAATGTCACTCAATTTAGTTCCAAATAGAACATTAAATTATAATTTCATCTAAAGGGGAGTACAATTTTTGATGATATGTTTACCCCCACTTTAGCAGCCATATGAAACTATGTGCATATGCAAGTTAAAGTACTATTAGTAAATCATATTGTAAAAGGATACTATAAAGGATGTAGATCATTTACCAAAGGAGAGAATAAATCCCTAGTGTAGTAATCTATAAAACCACAACATTGGGAACCACATCCTACAAAACCAAATCATTAGAAATTAAAAAATCATCCTACATATGAAAAAAATGTGTTAGTTCAAAACTTGTAAAGAGAATGACATTCAAAGATAGATGTATGCCCCCTAATTCTACTTGCTTTATGGAGGTGGAATTAGGATATCAACCTAGAGACATTGAATTATTTAGGTTTTATCATGAAAATGACTTACAATAGGGTCATAGAATCATAATGCCGAGTATCAACAATCATACAACATGAAGAAAATAGAACCATGATCCCAATGCAAAAGATGACATCAAAATAAGGGTTCACTAACTCAAGTTATGTTGATTTTAATGGACTATGATATGAAAATGCATTACTAATTTTGAGTATAAGTGATAGAATATTCACCTTTGCGTAATTCATTTTCACATTTTTTGTGTGAGAGTTGACGGAGCATTTATTATCCACCCTATGAGAAAAGATGCCACAATGGTGAGCATATCGACCTTCGAGACTTGATGCCTTGAGAGAGCATGCTACGCAAGGAATAGTGGCACAAGAGGTGAGTGAAATTTTTTCTTTCCATTTAAGTTCAACAATTATTTTATGCATTTTAGGGGTTTTTATAAATTTGGGACACCCTAGAACTCTAAGGGTTCCCCTAACTATCATGGGCACTATAGTCTAGCATGGGAACCCTTGACCAACAAGTGCACCCCTAACTAGGCATAGAGCTCTATGAGTTAGGTTTGATTACATGATGTCTTTCTATAATTTTTAAAGCAATATTAATGATTATTATTTTTTTTTGTTGAAAAAACCCACCACGGGTGTGGGAATGACTAGGATACACCTATTTTCATTACTTCGAGAGTAGGACTCACAAATCTTGATTCTTGAGTGGCAATAACTATGTGCTATTAGTTTTGAAATGGATGAAAATTGTGGGCTCTCTTTCACCTTTAGGGTTTAGGACCTAAAAGGAGAGAGACGATATTCACACACACTTCACTCAAGAACAAACCCTTGAGATTTTAACACAAAGGAGATTGAAATATTGCAAAGGGACTGTCCTAAAGGCTAAAAAAAATATAATGATGGGTTCACTACTAAGTTTAAACTTGGAAAAGACAATATAATGCAAGTTGAAATAAAAAACCCTAAATGACCTAGAAAATGTTTTAAACAACACAGAGAATGATGAAAAGTTCTAAATGTGTGGAACTAAGAGACTAAAGAAAGGTAGAATGGAGGTCTAGAATGCTATAAATTCTACTATCATAGTTGACAAGGACTCATTCACTAAGCTAGGAAAATCAGTCTTATTTTTGGAAAATGAATTGGAGCATATTTCAGCCAAAAGGTTATCCAGATTTCTGAAAATATATGTTAGGCATGTATAGTGGTACTCATTTCCCACTAATGGAGAACCAATCCACTTATTTTTTGGAAGTTTAGGACCTTATTCTATTCCTCTTAGTCGACTCTACTCTTTTTGACAAATTTCTGGATCTAAAACTGTAAATTGCCACCTGTAGGCCTTCTCCAAGGCTTGACGACACTCTTGAGGTCTTTGAATGATTCACAATACTTCTCCAACCTTTCTTCTTGAAAAATATACAACCTAGCCAAAATCATAGCAATAAGGTGCTACAATTATGCTTGAAATGGCTATAATGGATGTGGTTCTTGATTCTTGCTTGAATGATGTTGATCTTTCTTGAAACACTTGCTTGGATCATGAACTCTACATCATAATTGTTAGCACAATAACAAACATGAAGAATGAAATCTTTGAAATGATTATTGGCACTTGAATAATTTTCTAAAATTCTTGATGATTTTCCCTTGAATGCTTTGGAATGCTCTTGTAAATTCTTAAATGCTCTTGTGAACTCTTTTGAATGCTAAGTGTTGAATATGAGTGAAAGAACCTTTTATTTATACCCAATTATGCAAGAATTCCTTAAATTGCAACAATACAAGCCAACATCAGATCTAGGAGAATAAAATCCCTTAAAAAATATGAATTAAATTTGAATTATCAAACATAATGTATTGGACCAAAAAAGAAAAGTGCTTAGAAATGTGTTAAAATTGGTTTGGAGCCAAAAGATCTAGGTGGGACCCATTAACCCAAGGTGGAAAATGAGTCCTAGGCCACACAAGTTGGGAACACTTGAATTATAATTTTTCAATGATTAGTGTCAGGATTATCCTCGAAAAGATGCAATAAATGAGGCTTGTGGATGCAAAATAAGGCCAATTAAAGTATAAGAAATCCCAATTATTAATGACAAGCCTAGAGAAATGTGAAAGTGTGTTACAAAAATTTAAAATAGTCTAAATAAGGAAAGATTAATTTTGGTTTTGATTAAAATCATGTTTAAATTATGCTTAGTTAATTGATAAAACCCTAGAAAAGTGTGAATGTGTGTTACAACACTTCACAACACTTTAGCAAGGAACAATTAAGTTCCATTAGTTCACAAGGGCCCAATACCTAATGTGAATGTTTTATCACATTGCAACACTAAATCAAGGAAAAATTACGCCAAAATTAACAAGGAGGACCCAAACAAGTGTGAAAATGTCAAGGGATCCATTTTACTACACTTCATTTATCCCCCACTTTAGTGAGAGGATGCACTTGCTTCACACTCACACTAAAGTAGAAAAACATGCACCAATGGGGGTTCAAATGTACCAATGCTAGAAAAATGAGAGGACAATGATCAAGAGGGGTGATCAAGGACCCGAGATCAAGATCTCATGACAAACCAGTTGACATAAGCACAAAGGAATACATATGAGAATACTATAAATAACTATGAAAATGAACAAGCATCACAACCAAAGATGAAGAAAAGGGAAGGTGAAATGAAATAATCAGATCAAGCTTCAACCATTTTTTCATCACGATGTGGATTAGATCTAGGTTGTTTGTCTAAAAAATACATACTCATTTTCAAGCAATGAAACTCTTGGTTTTCCGTTGGGTGAATAGTCCTAAAAGGTGAGAAACATACACTCATGGCTGGTATGTACTCACACACACACAAGTCACTATGGGGAAATTCATGTCTCATTTGTGCCTCTCGCTCAAACCATACCAAAGTTATACCTCCAGATAACTTTAATAAGGTGCCACACAAAAATGATTTTCAAGCTTCATGATGCAAGAAAAACTTTGTATGCTTGGATCTCATGAAAAAACATGATGGCTCCATAGGCATGCAAGGTGGTCATATAACAACAAATGCAAAATATAAAATAGGAAATGTTCAGAGGATTCTTGCTTAGTTCATATGAGGTATTTAACTTAGGGAACATTGTTCCTAATGTCTCCAAGAGAGGACCAGTCAAAGAAAAGAATATTCGCAACTTAGGGGATATAGTGTGTCACATCAAGCCACCAAGAGGAATATAATATGCTAAGTGAGATCACACTCTTGAAGGACATCACACCCAATGTCATCCACAAAGAAACAAATGCATCGTATGAAGTAAGAAAACTATACCAAGAACTATGCAAAGGAAAAATGCAAAAGAATAATGCCAATGTATGACCCCACTTTAAAGAAATTACTAAACACCATGCTGTGAGAAATTACTTTAATGTAGCAAATGAAAAATGCAAACAAGAAGGATGACATGAGAGCTAACTTGGAGATCCCTATGCAAAGTCATATGTTTTCGAGTAAAGTTGTATCATGTAAGAGAAAAAGAAAAGAGAGGGGTGTTTCCCCCAAAATGTAAACACCAAACACATAAGGGATCTATGGATTTGGGGTCAGTATGTTCTTTGCTACAGTTTTTTAGAGATCTTGGAATTTTCATCATCACCTAAATATAATAGAACTAGAAGAATGATACAAAGAGAGAAAAATAAAAGAAAAACCTTTTGGGTCAACATGGAAGAGACATAGGATATCCCACCGCCTTGCATCATCCCCAAAAAGTTATCATAGGACAAATGAGAAAGAGAAAAAGGTAAAGAAAAATAAAATCCTTTTAGTTCAACATGAAAGAGTCATAGGGTGTCTCGACACCTTATGTCATCCCCAAAAGGAAAACACAAGACAAACATATAAAGAAAAGGAAAAAGAAAAAGAAAAATCCTTTTGGGTTAACATGGAAGAGACATAGGGTGTCTCAACACCTTGCATCATCCCAAAAAGGAAAACACAAGACAAATGAAAAATATATGAAGATAAAAAGAAAAAGAGATACACAACACAGAGAAGAATGAAGGTAAAAATAAAGGAATGTCATAAAGAGAGAAAAAATCAAATAGAACATCACAAGGGATCACATTATGCACATGCAATCACAAAAAATAAAATAAAAAAAAATAAACAATGCAAAAGACTAGTAAGGAAAAAGCGAGTAAACC
>VDFB02335078.1:0-49291 GCA_007258455.2 Sequoia sempervirens | reverse complement strand
CCTATGAAAATGGGATATGAAAAGTAGAAAAAGAAATAACAAAGCATACAAGAGTCATTAGAGGTTTTTATAGAGAAGGTACAATAGGTTACACTATAAATATCCATCTTCCCTCTCCTCCTAGCTTTATCCCTTTTAAATTCTTCTTTGGATTCCATATTGAATTAGCACATCAGTAAATGATGAATCATTGGTGAATCATTTTTGGAAATATTGAAGTTGTTTAGCATCAACTAATAATTTTTTTTAGTATCAATCAATAAATATTCAAAACAAATCATGAAGGATAACAACGAGCAATGCTAGGGCTAACCAATTAATAAGTATACATGTGGATAAGTGAATCATACATGTGAATAAGTGAAGCACAAGTACTCAAATACATGTAAGTCATAAAGTATACATTGGAATACACTAAGTCACAAAGTATACACATAAGTTGTGAACCATAGATTTTTGGGTGTGAGGCTTATAGGCTACTCTTGCACTCTTAGGATGTTTCACCTAAAAGGAGAGAGATAAACCTTGCAAAAAATCAATGTGGTTCACTCAAATTAGGATGTGTATGATGTTATTAAGACTAAATAGGATGATATGGATACAACTAAGCTAAGTAATTGACCGATTATGAATGGAAAATCTAAGAAATGTGAAATGTTGGAAAACACAATGTGATATGCAACACATGAACTAAACATGAACAAATGCAAAACAGAAAAGGAGGTTGAATTAGTGTGCACCTAGAAGTTTGATGAAGAATATGGACTATCCTAAATGCTGACAAAGATCACTGAAAATCACCAATGGGACTCATTCGCCACTGATGGTGAATTAGTCCTACTTCTGATGAAAACTTCTGGAAACTGGTTTCTAAGTGTTGAGATCTAGAATCTAACAAAATTTGGGTTTCTAGCCTTAAGGTGGGAATCATTTGCCACTGATGGCGAATCAGTCCTCTCCCAAAATTTTGTGAAATTAGGGACCAATTCTGTAGCACCAAATCTGAGGTTGTCTTCTCAAGTCATGTTGTCAGAGTCAAATCTACATAAAACAAATTATGGGTTGTCTCCATGCTTGAAATAGGTTGTAATTGACTTGAAACACTTTGTTTGCTTCTTGACCACCTTTCAACACCTAATTTCTTGACAAGGCTACATACAAAAGTCTTGTTGAGGAAATCTAAAGATATATTAATGGCTACTCCAAGATACTTGATTGATGCTTGATTGAATGATGCAAAGTGCTCAAATGATTGAATGAATGAGTGAATTAGTGAACTTGATGAATGGGGTCTTAAAATGGATGTAAAAATACTTATTTATACACACGTGTGCCTTAATAACATGATGATACCTCATCACAAGGTGACATAAGGTTATTTTGAATAAAAACCATAAAGAAAATTTGAAATATTTTTAATTTGGAGCCAAGAGGGACTCATTCACCACTTATGGCGAAGGGGTCCCACCTTGGACTCAAAAGTGCATGTTGGGAATTATCTTGCATTTAATGTTTTTTGTTGGGTTTACATTCAAAAAAACACTTAATTAAGCCTTATGAGAGAATAAAGGGGTCAAATAAAGCATAAGAAAGGTGTAAATATTGAAATTAAGCCTTGAAAAGCGTGAAATCTTGTTACAAGACTTTACAACACTTCAAAATAGGACTTGATAAGTGATGAAAAGGTTTTTTTTGGTGAATTGTAATGAATAGAGTCTAGAAAAGTGTAGAAATTTTTTACATCTTCACAAGATGTCATAATTTGAATTTTAAGCACCTAATGTGAATGTTGAAGCCACATTGTGACATTAAATCAAAGCAAAATGGACCAAGCATCGTGAAGAAAGACCTAAAATACCATGAAAAATGTCTAAGGGGCCATTTTTATATGGCACAAGTTGTAAAGTATACACTTGAATACATGTAACTCATATCTATTGAACAATGGATTTATAATGAAAATATGGGCACGATCATTAAAAATATTTGTATTAACCAAATAGCCATGTAGGCATACATCAATATATGTCAATATAAGTATAAAATACATACAAAATAGTCATATAGGCTTACAAGAATGATGTTGATCATCAAAGCTTGCACCTCTCCAATAGTCTTATGGGAAATTTAGCGAGGGGGGACTGATTTGCACTTCACTGAATACCTCTGGGATTTTTATAGAAATCTAACTCTTTTTTGGGTTTTGGAGAAAAGGGTAGAAGGAAATGTAAACATAAAAAATAAAAATGGTGATATGCCAAATATTTTACAACATTTCAAAACCAATCTTTCCTATGAGTAGTATATTTAGACATAGAACACCACAACCCTTCATTGTTGGGAAGCGAACGAACAACAAAGGCTAACAACAAGCACAGTGCAGACTTTCAGATCTTCCTACAGGAAGTGTTCATTAAGGTCTGATCAAACATAAATATTTCTAAGGTTAATAGAAGAATGTTCAGAAATTGCATAAAATATCTCTCCTAATACAACACAATATAACAAAACAACCCTTCAAAAAAATAGAGAAGTCCATTGACATAATCCAATTTTCACAAGTTATTATCCTACCATACAAGAATACAACATGGAAATCAACCAATTAAACTATTTGAATTTAGCTTGACATGGTGTTTCATTCAAAATGAAAGCATAAAGAAAAAAATCTTGATAAAGGCCATGCATGCATAGTCTCAAATATTTCTTCTTAATAATATGTGCTTTAAATATCAAATGAACTTTAAAATAGAGTTCGAATGCCAATCCGACAATAGTTTGAGCTTTAAAAGATATAACATGCCAGAAAAAAGTAGTTCTACAACTTTTACTTCTGAAAATAGTTCTATGACCTAAGAAAACTAAAGAAATTTTTCCTTAGCAAAATGAAACTGAAACTTGGAATCCAACCCTTTCCTCTGTTGCCACATCTCATTTATAGCTGCAATAAGAAGAAACTGTCACCACAACACAAAATTAATTATTGTCAGATGTTGGAATTTGATAGCACATGATCTGATAGTAGATATTTAGTTAGGTTACAAAAATCTTTATCATCAATTCTCAACTGCTGCATTAATGCTCTTTAGAAATTTAGCAAAGATAGTTGTTTGTAAACGATCAAATCCTAGAAAATAGCCTAGAAAAAAGTCTAGTTGACTAATCACATCATCCAACGGCATCGACTCGAAGCTTCCATCCTGAAAACCAAGAAAAGAAAATGGCCAGCAAGCTCCGAAAAACTCCCAAAAGTTATTGCTTCATAAGAAGCACAATCTGCTTGCAACAAAGAGATAACATGTCAAACAGGAAAAAACTCTCAAGCTCATGAATACAGCTCCTTGAGAAAATATCCAACAAGTTTACACGTGTCCCGAATCTCTCTCAAAAGGAAAAAATGCTTCACAATTCTAGCGAATCACAAGGCGTCTTCACTTGTGGAGGCACGAACCTAGGCCTCTAGTAGTTCTTGGAGTTTGAGGTAAGTGGAAGGCTACGCCTCCCAATCTGCATCAGTTGGTTGGACGAGAGTACAAATGTTCCTGTATGCTCGCTCTAGCTCAAAAACTTCTTTGAAAGAAAAAAAATCCCCATTTGGAAGAAATCGCCCCAAGATGATAGTAGAGTTGAGAAATATGAAAAATATTGTGCTCAATATCATCAGTCATGGGCATCGCTCTTGAACTGAGGAGTTTTGTAGAAGTTTGGACCTTGTGTCAAATTGTGTTAGTGACCTACTCAATTTTCAACACATCTCCATCTGATGAAAGAAGAGGAGGTAGCTCGAAGTTAACCAGGATGCCAAATTTCTTCTTGATTTCATTGACCTACTTGTTCAGCACCATCTAATACTCCTTGCACTTGGTTGTAACCCTATGGTAGTTGATGATCTCATTTGCTTTGATGGAGGTAGCCCTTCGATTGGGAATCCTTTCACTTTTTAGGGACTTATTATTGGTCACGCACAACTTGGAAATAAAGCTTTGCAATTTCGCCAACTGGGGTGAACATGTTTGCATAATTTGTTCAGCCATTGAGCCAACCTTAACATTCAATTCCTAAACATCCCTTAAGAATTGTAAAGTAGGCCTGAGAATGGCAACAATAACTGTGATCCACTCCCAGTGTGTAGACATCAACTTCTTCAATATCAAGAGGGTCCCAGATCCTTGTGCAACATCTAGCTCCTAATTAAATTGAGCCACTCTTGCTCTTATCCTTTCCTCCATTTGAATTCTTTCTCTAAAGGAATTCATCAATTTTGAGCTCAACCTTTCGATCTCTTGCTTTGAATTTTCTACTTCTGCATGGGCCTTTTGAAGATCATCATAAGTTTGAGATTGAACACCATCCATCTCTATCGTCATGTTTTCTTGAGCATGTTGATGCTCTACATTCATTTAGCACTCAGCAGCCAACTCAACTTTCAATCTTTCAATTTTAGCATAAAGTTGAACCTGTTCACCCTAGGCCTATGCAAGTAACTTGGATGTCTCTCCTTGTTGACTCTATACTTTCCTTATGTAGGTTATCTCAGAATCTCTTGCTTGAATCTCATTCTGCTACCTGCTCACTATTTCCTTCACATTTATAAACTTTTCCTCATGCTTCTTCAACTTTCTACCCAGCCTCTCATAGTCTACATATACCACCTTCTGTGTGGCCTTGGCTAGGACCACTTTGTTGCGCGAATGAGTTTCATTCAAATCTAGGCCCATAGCTCTAATGTCGTATTCCTCCATATGCATTTGCACCTTCATCTTAGACATGAGCAACTTGATGGTAGTGATTAGAAAAGAGTTCTTCTCTTCATTGTAGCAAGCTTCAATCTTCTTGGTGGTAGGCAACATGGCATTCTTTAACAATAGTTTTTTTTCTTTTTGGCTAGTCAAGCCTACTTTGTCTCATTGAAATTATCTTGGAGACTCTAAGAGACATCGATGCTCTATGCTACAATGGAAGCACTAGGAGGGAGTCAAAAAAAGGTGATAGAATGAGAAACTTTGGATGTATGAGCATGCAGGGATGCAAAAGAAAGCATTATCATGGAAAAGGTGGGATACCAAATTGAGGTTGGGCAGGGGAAAAACCAGTCGGGGTGAAAAGAGAAATGAGATAAAGGAGAAGTGCCTTCCTAGAAGTATATAGGCCAGGAGTGATGGGAAACACAGAAGTTTCTGCTCTTTCAACAAGGGCCCTTGATAGGGCGATTAAAGAATCAATAGCAGTTGAAGTAGATGATGCTCATTCGACATGCAGGGTAACTTCAAAAGATTCATTAAAAGTGGAAGGGGGTGTATTTAGGACTATCAACTTAGGGTCTAGGGATGGATGATTTATTTCCATAGGAGGGGGTAGAGGAGTAACCAAAGATGCAAAGGAAGGAAGAAGAGAGGGAGTAAAAATTGCTTGGGCTATAGTGGTTGGAACATTTTGTAGGGAAGACTCTACTTCTTCTCCTTAGGTCATCATGTCAGGTGCACCTAGATCCTAGAATCGTCTTCTTTTTGCATGACCTAAAATGGTACATTTTGATCCTTTGGTAGTCGATCCCTCCAAAACTTGGCCTTCAACTACCATAGCGGACCCTCTTGGGGACTGTCGGGTCCTTTTTCCTTTACTTCAGGCACTGGCAGAGGAAGTGGCTTGTGAGTCCCTTTGCCTTGAGCTTCTCTAACTTTCAAATTCTTGAGGATGAGAAATGTAGCATAGGATTTACTCCTCTTAAATCTCACAGCTTGTTTTTGGATTACTATTGTCAGAAGCGGCCTTTTGATCATATATGTCCTTGAACTTGTCATCAAGTGGTTGAAAGTCTCTGAACGGGGCACCGGGGCATTTCATCTCTTGTTGAAATCTCCAGAAGTCTACCTTCTTTCTTTCCAACCATCCCTTGTGGTTCAACTACATGTTGAGGGATTTTCCCATCGAGATGTTCTTTTGATACTCCACCTAAGGAACATAAAAACTCAACCATTTTGGTCACTTTAGTGGAATGCGAGCCAAGTCAATATATAGCTCTAAAATTTCTTGCATTAGATTCCTTTTTCCAAAATATTCCTGACTCTCATGTTTCAAACTGAAGTGATTTTTTAGGTTATAGTCCCACTTGTCACAAATGAGAACTAGGCCTACTACCACCAGTAGATTTATGAGCTCACCCTAGGCCTTTTGCTTGTTCACCATTACCCAACTACTGGAAATTGTGAGGGGAAGTGAATATATCTTCTTCTTTTTTCTTCTAATGCCATAGACATTGTTAACAAGAGTTTCCTATCAGCATTCCTCCAACACAAAAAATCTATTTGTTACAAATCTAGGGAGTCTGAAAGGTTCCCCAAAAAAACCATGATATCTGATAAATGTGAAATCCTCTCCTAGGAAATAATCTACTGGGGTTAGAATATTTTTCATCCATTGTAAGATCTCAGGAGAGAAATGGCCCATATGGCATGGCAAAAAATCTTGAAGCACTGGCCTTAGAAAATGATCTACAAACAAGTAATAATCCCCTATTTTTAAAGTACATGGGTCCATATAGAAACATGCTAACAACAACCCCTTACATCTAACCTCTACTGGTATATTTTTCTCAAGACACTGAGAATTTTGATGCAAAACTATGTGAGCCAAGAAAGAAGAATACCTAAATTTAGACTCAGTGCTATAAATTTTTAGTTGCTCTAGCATGTTTTCAGCTATTATCTCAGCAAAATCATAATATTTTTGGCTCTTTTCCCTCTTTAGCACAAAAACTAGGCCCATCTGAAAAAGGATGGACATCCTCATCATTATCAAGGCCGAAAACCCAAGCTAGCATCGAGAATACAATTTTTTTTTCCTTCTTGAATTTATTGTGTGGAAGAGGAAAGAGAAGATGACCTTTCTCTAGTCGTTCCTTTGCTTCATCCTCATAAAAATTTGTTTCCCTGGCCATTTCTTCCCTGAAGATGTCCATATATTTCTTCATCAAAATATTCAACACCTATGGTCGTAGGGATACACAACATATCATGTATGGCTTTAGTAGAAATGGTAACTTTAATCATGTTACCCACAATGGCTCCTATCCTTTTGTTGAATCTTCTAGCATAGGCGTCAACCAGCTCTAGGCATGGGTGTACGACAGGAAGTATAAACTGTGGTAGACCACAATTCTAGAGACGAAACACAAAACCCTCAGATGGCTCATGCTATATCATTCTTTGAAGTGCACCCTCCCTAAAGCTCTTAGGGTTAACCAACAACCTGGGGTCAAAAACATTATCGGTAACATCCTGCACTGCCTCTCTTGGTATGTGTTTATCTAGTTGCACCCTTTTACAAAATTTGAACGACCATTCCTCAAGCATCAAAACATTGGAAAATGAGTTCCTCCCAAAAATATTAGCATAACTAGGCCTTTTGCTTGAAGTTACAACTTTTCTACCAGAGGTTGATGGTTCTGCCATGGTTGTATAAAGAAGTTGTAGAGAGTTTCTTTAACGAAAATGACCACTTTCTTGTTTTCTTCTTAGAAAAATCTAATTTTGGTTGCAATTAATTTCCTTTCGTGTACATGCAGTTGAGGCTACGTCGTTATTATTGGTCCATTAAATGCTACCACCAAGGTGATACATGTGGATTTGAGATCCATATCCCTTGGGAACGTCAAAAATGCCACAAGAATGGAATTAGTACATTCTCCCCACCACCTTCTTTCAAAAATAACTAATTGCATTGGGACATGTGATTTTAGTTATGAGAAACATGTTGAAGTGATGCAAGGTAGCTTTAAAAAGATGTGCCCATTAATTTGTTAGAACTTAGTGTGTCAATCCTTATATTTTCACATAAGTAAGCTAGCTAATGTTGAGGAAGTGCTTGGTGAGATAGTGCAAGTGCTAGCTAATCCTTATATTTTCCCATCACTCCTGGCCTATATACTTCTAGGAAGGAACTTCTCCTTTATCTCATTTCTCTTTTCACCCCAACTGGTTTTTCCCCTACCCAACCTCAATTTGGTATCCCGCCTTTTCCATGATAATGCTTTCTTTTGCATCCCTGCATGCTCATACATCCAAAGTTTCTCATTCTCACCTTTTTTGGACTCCCTCCTAGTGCTTCCATTGTAGCATAGAGCATCGATGTCTCTCAGAGTCTCCAAGAGAATTTCAATGTGACAAAGCAGGCTTGACTAGCCAAAAAGAAAAAACTATTGTTAAAGAATGCCATGTTTCCTACCACCAAGAAGATTGAAGCTTGCTTCAATGAAGAGAAGAACTCTTTTCTAATCACTACCATCAAGTTGTTCATGTCTAAGATGAAGGTACAAATGCATATGGAGGACTACGACATCAGAGCTATGGTCCTAGATTTGAATGAAACTCATTCGTGCAAGTGCTTGGTGAGATGGTGCAAGTGGCTATCCCTAGCATTGGTATCCCAGGTGTCATGGATCTTAGCAGGCACGTGGACTATGGGATAAACATACCCTAGTTTACCTTCCTTTCTAACTCTCGCACCATGGACCTTGAGACAAATTGCTCATCCTCTCAACCAGTGTCCATCTACTTGCTATGGGATTACAATGTAAAGCACGTTTCGAGGCTCACCTAGAGGAAGCAATTCAAATTTCTAGTTCAAAGAAATGGTGACTAGGCCTTTGGTCTACACAATGTGAAGCCTGTGTGTGGTGTGTGTTCAACTCCTTTTTTCCCTAATAGAGAAGAAGAAGAAGAAAACCCAATGATGAGCCGTTTTGCTTCTTAGACAACAATTGGAGGCTTGTATTTACCATTTTTTGCACGTTGCCTCCCTTTTGCATCTTTTTGCTCTATAACTCTTTTTGGGTTTGCTTGATAGAGCCTCATGTTTAAATTTGAGCCTCAGGCTTGTATTACATTGTATATTTTTTATGAAAATAATAAAATACAAAATTTTTGCTTCTTTTATGTTATTCAATGGCTTATTCTCAAAATTTAGAATGTATTTACATGAACTTTTACATATGGTACATAACTTTTAAATTTTTAAAGAACTACATATTTTAATGGAATAGTTTCAGATAAATACCATTCACCAGTATATCTCAACTGTTACCTTCCATATCTTCAAGTTCATATGCATTATTTTCTTGCATGTGCTAATTTGGAAGGGTCCCTTCAATAGCGATTCAAATTTTGTGTGTTTCCCTAGTTTTGCAGTACATTCATTATACTTTAGTACTAGGTTCCCTTCTCTAAATTTTGGGTTAGAGGTATTTTTGTCAAGTCATTGCTTTACTATCTATTGATAGTTGATCATGGATCCATAAGCTTTTTCTCTATCTTCCTCCAGTTTGAGGAGTTCTACCAACCATACTTCCATTATGCCACTTTCTTCAATTTATAGGGCTTTCAATAGTTGTAAGGCAAGAATTTATATGGAAATGGGTAACACTACCTCTTTTCTATATAGTAGTTCATAAGGATAGGTCTTCACGATCTTTTTGGGAATGATCCAGTCTTCCCACAGAGTAGCTCGCAAATGCTTATCCCAATCCCTTTGTCATTCTGACCCAATACGCTTGATTAACCTAATTAGGTTTTTGTTGGTCAACTCTGCTAACCCATTTCCTTGTGGGTAGTAGTTTGATGAAGTTTTAAGGAAAATATTGTTGGTGTAATTAATATTTAATTACACTTTACATAAGTTTACTTAGGTAATTATTTAATTCCTAGGTTAATTAGTTATCATCCTTATATTGTTGAGCTATCTTGTTGCTCAAGATAAGATTAGGGTTTGCACCTTTGCTTTTATTGTGAAAGCCAACTTCATAGACCCCGAAGATCACCTGCATGCAAATAACCTATCACAGAAAGGAAGAGATGGAGACAAAAAAGCAAGGGTGCTCTGCAAGCTACAAGAGAGATTGCATTGACTGAATTGAAATAATACAAAGAGATCAATCCTTAAAAGGAGATCATGCAAAACCTAAAAGTAACCCTAATAGGTAGACATTTAATAATTAATATAATTATTAAATGCCACAATATGCAAACTAAAGTGAAATCTTAAGAGAGGAATAAAGGTAACTTAATTAACATAATTAAGTTAAAACCTTTACTCTAACAAATACCATGTCTGATAGAAAAATTTGACATTCTTGAACCTACAAAGGCTCAAGAATTGTTGGATATGATGGATTTGGGAAAGCCAAATCTAGCTACCAATAGTGCAAGGAAATTAACAATCTCACCCTTTGTGGCATTTTTTTAGGGCTACAACCTCTGTCCACCTTGTGAAGTAGTTTTCCATCATAAGGATCCACTTGTGGCTAGCATTGGAAATAGGATTTATCATTTTGACAAAATCCAAACCCCATTGCACAAAGGGTTCCTCGGTTACCATTGGACTCATGGGAAAAGCGACATTCTTTCTTTTTCCAACAAAGAATTGGTAGTGGGTACACTTTTGCACCATATGATGTGCTTCAAAAAACATAGAGGGCCAATAATATACTGCATGCATTATCTTCAAGGTGGTAGTCTTGGAAGAGAAATTTCCACCCTTAGGACTACGATGGAATTCATTGAGAACTCTTTCTTCCTGCAGCTTGTCTAAAAATCTAAGCAGGACACCATCATAATTTCTCATAAATAATACACCTTCAATTAACACATACCTAGTGCCTTGCAATCAATAGTATCACTTTTTATGGGATGGAAGTTCAGTCAAGTAGTACCCCTTTTGCATATACTGTGTCTGATTTTCCACCCAAGATTTGTTAGACTTCAATTGGTTCAAGTAGACCTAAACGGTCTCCCTTTTAGCTATGGAACTTGATTCATATGAAATGAATTCACACAGACCTCTTCCCTGATCTAGCTTGGTTGTTCTAATTTCCACATCATACTCTAGGATCTTAGTGATCCAATTTTCCCTCTTTTCAGTTATCTCACCTTCTGTGATATACTCCCACACACTAGGATGTGCAATGAGAATAGTGATCTCATTGGCCGATACTAAGTGTCAGAACTTCTTTAAGATTTTAACAATGGAAAATCCATATTTATCTACTCAAAAATTTATTTTTCCCTTGAGGGTCTATTTTACAATCAAGTTCTTAAAAATTAGCATAATTGGTCTTGCAATGCTTGCAAAATCTAATATAATCTATTGACAAAGTTGATCTTCCATAGAAAATATTGCAGTCCCTTCTGATTTACTAGAAGGGGTAATTCCATTATAGATCTCACCCTCTTTGGGTTTATTTCTATTCCCTCCTTTGATACTACAAAACCAAGTAGCTTACTTTGAGGTACTCCAAAAACATATTTTTGGGATTCAAAGAACTCTTGAACAGCTGGCCTTTCTGGAAAACCTTCTCTAGATGATCAAAGTGATCATCTTTTGACTTTGAAAAGACCATTAGGTCATCCAAAAATATTAAGATAATCAGGTTGATTAATCCCTTGAAAGCAATATACATTTCTCATTGAAAATTTGCACTAGCATTTGAAAGTCTGAATGATATTTTTGTATGAAAATGTTCCCCACTTAGTGGTAAACACTGTCTTATATTGGTTAGATTCCTTTACATATACTTGATTATAGCTTGAGAAACCATCTAGTAAAGAGAACATCTCCAATCCAGCCATAGTCTACAAGATTTTCTCTATCAATGGCAGAGGGTAGTGGTCTTTTAGTGAGGCTTTATTCAAATCTCACAAATCAACACAAAGCCTAATATCACCATTCTTTTTTTAGATTGGTACCAAATTTGAGACCTAGGTGGAATGCTTGATCAGATATATGATTCTTGACTCAACCAATTTGGTGAGTTCCAGTGCCATCAACGCCTCAACCTTCAAATTGACTAGCCTTTTCTTTTTTCGGACGGGCTTAGATCCTTCCGCCAAGTCAATGGTATGTTGAATTATGCCCAGGTCATACCCTCTAAGATCATCATAGGTCTAGACAATGACTCCATCATATTTGAAACATAGATCCTTTAGTCTTTTCTTGTCTTTGTGGGGAACTTCCCTTCCAACCTTTAACTTTATGTCACTTCCGATATCAAGCTCCTCATAGTCCCTAGCGTCCGCAGTGAATATTTACTTGTTGTTTCTCGCATCTTCACAATCAAAGATACTTTCAAGGGAAATTAATCCTCAAGGAAGCTTTTCCCTTTTAACTAGATGACCTACTCTTCAGGAAATTCTACTCTTGGTGGTGAATAGTCATAAGTTCTTATTTTTGTATGAAGGCAACAATCTAGATGTCATCATAAAAAACTTGATATTTTTTATTGTTGTTAGGAATTAAGGGTTAGATGATAACTTGTACTACATTCTTCTTGGTTGAATCAGAAACTAGTTAAAATTGTGAACCGATAGAAGCCATCTAATCAATGATATTGTTTTGAGATTGAGGAATAAATTGTATGTTGAAGGCTTCAAAGCTCTCAATAAAGTCCCAAATCCAATGTATGTATGACTTCATCCTCTCTCTTTTGCAGTCACTTGATTGCGGACCTAACTCACCACTAACTCTAAATCTCTAAAAGCTTGTATTCTCTTTACACCCATCCATTGTGCAAGGATCAAACCATGGACCAAGGCCTCATATTCAACATCATTGTTCAAGCATGAGAATTGAAAATGGTAACCTTTGAGGGTCTCTGATCCTGTCAGAGACACTAGTTGGACACCCGCTTCAAAGCTAGCTTTACACTTGGCACCATCAAATTACAGGGTCTAGAGACGATTATCACCCAAATCATCATATTCCTCTCAATCCTTCATTAATTTCAAAAATACCTAATAATCATTGAAAATCACATAGGTTCCTAGCCCTATTGCATGAAAGTTTTTGAATGGATCAGAGTCAATGAATTGGTTGAGTAGCACCTCTTCCTTGGGATTCTAATCACTTGTGTCTTCTTCATCTTCCAACATCTCTACACAATATCTCTCCTACTGTGAGAAAGAGGTATATGTTGCTTCAAAGCATAGGAATGCATTGTCCACTATGTGTTTAGGATGCAAGGATTATGACAATCTCCATCTTTTCCCTATGCATGGTTCTCACTATTAGGTGGGACTAGTCGAGCGCTAAGTATCTACCAAGCTTTGCCATGAAATCTCTTGAAAGACACATTCCAAAGACTAGGGGAATGTCTATCACTACTATTTCTTGTGTAACTATTTGTCTTGGACATGAGAAGAGGGTCAAAGATAGATCTTTTATCTAACCAACGGTCAAAACCTTCTTCATGTCTAGTTGCATGATTCCTTTCTCTAGGGGCTCATACTTGAGTTTTAGGGCATCAACCACTTGTTTAGGAATGATCATTGTGCTAGCTCCCGAATCAATCATGTTATTATGCAAAACCTTATCTCCCACAATAAGTGTTAAAAATAAATGTGTGGGATTTGGCTTGCTTAACTCTTTCTCTTTTTCATTATCCATGTCGTTCACATAAACTGCTACTTTTGGAGCTTGAGGGGCCAACACTAATCCTTTGTCTCTACTTTGATCACACAATGGAGTTATGTCCATCTGTGGTATTTGTTATTCTTCATTTAATGCTTCCTGAAGCAATGTCTTTTTTTTGGGGACATATATGATATCCCACAAAGATACATTGGTAGATTCCTTCTTCAATTGTTCCACCACATTGAGCATTCTAATTGTTTGTGTCTTAGGCTTTAATGGTGGTATTTCTCTCATTTTTGGAAGAAAATGTTTTATCATGACTAGGCTTGGTGCCTTATTCATATCCTTCTCTGGCAACGATGGATTGTGTGGCTGGGGAGTAGGTCAGATAGTGGGAAATTGAGCCTATTTTTCTTCTAACGATATTTGACATGGCTAAGGATGTGGTAGAGCTTGTTGCACGTATTCTCCAACGATCCTTCTTTTGGATCTTATTTTGTAATCTGACCGTACTTATAGAGCACTAGTATTCAGAGCTTCATTTGTGAACATTGCATCTTCTTCTTCCATCCATGAAAATAGCACTTGGTCGGGTGCAATATCTAGCTCTTGCTCCAAAGACATTCCTTGCATTTTTTCTCTGAAATAGGCATTTTCCATTTTGGAGGACTCATATTCATTTGCATTCAAGAGTGCACTCGTGTTTCTTTGTTCCGCTATCTTCTGTTGCATATTCCCCCTCGAACAATTTTGGGGCATATGACTATCAATGCATGGGAAGCACCATACAATCTCATCTTCTTCCAAATTGTTCTAGCCTAGAATTAACTCTTTACTTTGGTTGTCTTTGACTATCTGTAGTGGCATGGTGATTGAAACTATCTAGTTTGTGGATGTTGTCTATTTACCTCCTCCTCTAGAGGATCCTTGGTATGTATTTTGTTGATAAGATGGTTTATCTCCACCATAGGCTTGTGTGGTCTTCTTCAGAGGTGCTTCTTTTTGTCGTTTGATAATAACCAACTCATTAGAAATTTTTTGCATGAGATTCTTAATATCACTAATGTATGTTGCTATAGAGGAAGAGCTTGATGCACTGCTTGTCTGAGCAGTGAGATACACAACCATGGACTACAATGTGGCCAACGTCAATTATGTAGTAGAAGTGCTTGGAGTAGCTTCTTCCCGAAGACCACCAAATATTTTTGCAAATGCAAGCATTGGAGGTCATGGAAGAAGCTTCCTAACATCAATTAGAATGTTTTTCATGCACACAGCCAACTCGTATAAATCGGGAAAGATATCTGCTCCCATGGAGGTTATCATAACTATGATGTTCAAATTAAGATCCTTTAGGTAGAACATAAATGCCATCATGGCTGGGGGTCAAACATTCATAGGGATTCTTTGCTAGGTTTTGTGGAACCTGGTGTTGAAGTCACTCATCGCCTCTTGAGGGGTTATTTTTATGGTGATCAGTTGATGTAGCAATGATCAACGATCTCCTTTTTCTGAGAAGTGATTGAACAACCTTTCTCCAAGATAATCCCAGGAAATGATAGAACTTGAGGCCACAGATAGATACCAATCTTAGGCCTTTCCTTTGAAAGAGGCAACTAATAGCCTAAGGGAAATATTTTTTCTACTATGTTATGTACCCTACATACCTCTATTATATCTTGAAGGTGTTTGAAGGGGGTTTCAAAATATTCTCTAAAAGTTTTGGAATAGCCTTGAGGGCGTTAGCGAGTATGGAATTCCATACATCTGGGGGTGTGGGTGGTTGTAGTAGACTACCCCTATCCCATGTTATGAAATTTCTAGGAGCAAGGGTAGCTACATGAACCAAAGAGAAGAGATTCCTATGAACTAGGTATACAAGTATTCTGATTTGAAAGGTTGAGCCTTTGAGTGGAGTAGATAAGGCTCTAGATATTGGGCTCTTACTTCTTACTCTATTACTCCTTATAGGTGATATAGATCTTGTAAGTCTTCTTCTCCTAGGTATCAAGGTAGGTAACTAGGAGTATTAGAAATGGCCCTTGAAGATGCTCTTGTTTGGATTCTAGCCATGAAACTTCTAGTTTCTTTCCTTAGCATGATTTAAGAAATATTTTTAACTTCTAATTAGACATTCAAAGAACTTTGTGTCCCACTGGGCATGCCAGAAAAAGAACTGTTGATCATCAAAGCTTGTGTCTCTCTGATAGTCTTATGGGAAATTCAGTGAGTGGGGGACTGATTTGTGCCTCATCGAATACCTCTTGGATTTTTATAGAAAGTTGACTCTTCTCTAGGTTTTGGAGAAAAGGGTAGAAGGAAATGTAAACATAAAACATAAAAATGGTGATACACCAAAGCTTTTACAACATTTCAAACCCAATATTTCCTATGAGCGATATAT
Source organism: Sequoia sempervirens (assembly GCA_007258455.2). Classification (NCBI taxonomy): domain Eukaryota; kingdom Viridiplantae; phylum Streptophyta; class Pinopsida; order Cupressales; family Cupressaceae; genus Sequoia; species Sequoia sempervirens. The sequence goes on along the minus strand of VDFB02335078.1, from coordinate 33,486 downwards.
TTAGACATGGAATGCCACAACCCTTCATTGTTGGGAGGAGAACAAACAACAAAGGCTAACAATAGGCATGTTGTAGATTTTCAGATCTTCTCGCAGGCAGCGTTCATTAAGGTCCAATCAAGCATAAAGATTTCTAAGGTTAATAGAAGAATGTTCGTAAATTGTATAAACTCTCTCTCCTAATACAACACAATATAACAAAACAACAACCCATTAGAAAAATAGATAATTCCACTAACAAAATCCAGTTTTCACAAGTTATTATCCTACCATACAAGCATACAACATGGAAATCGACCACTTAAACTATTAGAATTTAGCTTGACATAGTGTTTCATTTAGAATGAAAGCATAAAGAAAGAAAGGTTGATAAAGTCCATACATGCACAGTCTCAAAGATTTCTTCTCAATAATTTGTGCTTTAAATATCAAATGAACTTTAAAACAAAGGTCAGATGCCAATCCAACAATAGTTTGACATTTAAAACATATAACATGCCAAAGAAAAGCAGTTTTATAACTTTTACTTCTAAAAATAGTTCTATAAACTAAGAAAATGAAATAAACTTTTCCTCAGCAAAGGAAACTAAAACTTAGAAACTAACCCTGTCCTTTGTCACCACCTCTCATTTATAGCTTCAAAAAGAAGAAACCACTACCACAACACAAAATCAATTGTTTCCATATGTTAGCATTTGATAGCACATGATTTGATCGTAGATCTTTAGTTATGTCACAACAATCTTTGCTCATCAATTCTCAATTGTTGCATTAATGCTCTTTAGATATTTAGAAAAGATAGTTGTTTGTAAATGATCAAATCCTAAAAAATAGCTTGGAAAAAGGTCCAATTGACTTGTCAAGTCATCCAACAACACTATCTCAAAGCTTCCATCTTGAAACAAAGAAAAGAAAAAGGCCAATAAGCTCAGTAAAAATTCAAAAAGATATTGTTTCATAAGAAGTGAAATCTATTGGCATATGGGTTAAGTAGACATGGTTTTTGGCTTCTAGTGTTGTCATTGATGGCAACTGAAGTCATCATTTTGGTCTACAATTATGCATTCAATCACTTGATAGATAAAGCGGAAAACTATGTGTTACTAATAGAGTACTCATGGAACAAGGTATCTAGTCTAATAGTTTCACCGGATCATCATTTTTTGCTATGGACCACTGAAATTGTTTGTTAAGCACATGGAGCATCTTATTATTGAATCTCATAATGTTTCTTTTGTTGCTATGTAGTTTTGAAGGTCTGGTAGGAAATTTTCTATCTATTTGCTTGATAGAGCCAACTTAGTGTAAATGATGTGTAGCAGATGTATAAAGTTGAATTATTTTAATTGTCTTCAAGTTCAGTTGTTTAATTATTGGTCCTAGCTATTGTGTAGCCGAATTGTTTGGATACGCATCAAAATTATTTATGTTTTGGGCCAACAAGTTGCAAATATTATTAAGTTTTGTTGAGCCGACCTATGGCGATTAATTCCTGGTGAGTGGATATGTTTAGATGATCAGCCACATCATTTGGGTGCATAAGAATTTGTGTGTGTGTATGTTGCCAAATTCTAAGGTGTATTTGAGTGATGTCATGTGCAGTTTCACTTGCACATAAAGTTTTGTGTGCAAACTTGAGCAGAATAGAGAAAAATTTTAATATCAGTCATCAGAACAAAAGTTCAACATCAGAGCTAAACTGGAACTGCAATCAAGCATTGGTAAATGCTATCTATTTAGTTCATTTTATTTTGGATCAATTCCAAACTATTGTAACTTGGGCAATGAGCCCCCATCTTTTGAGCAGTGAGCTCTAGGCAGTGAGCCTGAATGCAAGTGCATTCCCATTTTGTAATACTTCTTTTGAGTATACTCAGAACTTATTGTGGATTGGCCATCCACAATGGTTTTTCCCCTTAAAAGGTTTCCACATAAAAATCCTTGTGTTATGGTTGTGTGGTTTCCTGTTTTTTATTTCTACATATTAACTTTGATTAAATGTGTTAAGTGGAATAAAGATCAAGATAAAAGAATTAATTTTTGCACAACACTAATTCACCCCCTCTCAATGTTGCTTGTTTCCAACAATTGGTATCAAAGCTAGTTCCTTTGAAGAATTCTAATAGCTTGGGGAGATCTTGGAGAGTCATGGATACAAGCATTCTTTAATAGCAACTCGTGGTGGCCTTGGATGATCTTGACTAGTCAAAATCTAAGATCTGGGAATTGTAAGAAAATCTTGAAATTGTAGAAAAATTCATCCAGTCAATGAAAGACAAGATTGATGAATCAAGGGGAAAAGAAAGGAATTATGTGAACAACTCAGTCAAGCCCTGAAGGAGAAAATAGAAGAATGTGAAAAGTTTTCCCAAGAGAATGCTACCTTAAAGGATGATACTAAATCCATCATGATGAAGATGGCTAAAGAGTTAGAGGATAGAAAGAGAAATGAAGAAAATATTGCACAATCCTTGAAAGAAAAGTTTGAACAATGCAACTAGCTAGAAAATGAATTGGAGCAATCCAAGAACAATGAAGAAGAGCTTGAAAAATAGCTTGATGATCTTAGGGATGAACTTGCTACAACAAATGAGTTCAAGGAAAAATTCAAAGCAAGCTTAGCCAAACTTGATGAGTTAATCAAGGGACAAAGAACTGATGGTGTCAAATGAGGTCTTGGATATGAAGAAGGAGAAAGCTCTAAATCTATGCATAGGAGCTCTGGACAAAGGAATTCCGGAAAAGAAAAATTCAAACAAGGAGACTGGATGAATGAACCTAGAAGGAATCCAATAGGGCAACCTAATGCTCAAAGATTTAATGGTTATTATTATACTTGAAAAAAAATTGGTCATATGGCTTCTCAGTGTAGGAGTGGGGTGAACACAATTACACCATCATTCTTAGGTCAATGCTTTAATTGTTACAAGTATGGTCACAAGTCAAGTGAATGCAAAAATATGATGTATAACCCTCATAGAGATGTCCAATGCTATGCATGCTATAGATTTGGATATGTTGCTAACCAATGTAGATCAAGACAAAGTTAGTGGAACAATTGGCCTAGACAGAGAAGTGTTGTTTGCTATAGCTACAACACATTTGGCCACACTTCTAGATTATGTTGGAACATAAGAGGTTTGGTAAAACAAAATAAGCAACTAGATGTTAAGGGAAAAGGAAAGATCACTACTAATGAGATCAAGAAGTAGATGTACAAGAAAAAGGTGAAGAAGAATCCCTCTATAGAATAAAATGGATCCGCACCAGAAGCCTCTTCTAGTAACACCCTTGGAAACTAGTTATAGGTCTCTGCATTAGGGGGAGTTATCAAGAAAATCCTCTAAACCCCCTACAAGTGATCGATAATAGAATTTAGATGATTCTAGTAGGAAATTGAATATTCTTCATTCATTATGGAATGAATCTAAGGAATCAATGAAGATTATTATAGATCCATGCAAGAATTGTTTTCCCTAAAATATAAAAAGTCTACAAACTTGCAGAATTAGGGCAAGAGCATTTATTGCAAAAAGTAAAGAGTTAGGTTCAATGAAAATAAAAGAACCATTTTCACTCTTAGTTGTTACACTACATTCAAGAGAAAGAAGTTTGAAGTACTCTGAGGTGATCCTTTCCAAAGTGAAGAAGAGAATCTATGATTGACTTTGATTTCATCTCCAAAAGGTATTTATAGAAAAACCTATAAATTTGTGTGCTCACAATTATGTCTACCCCTCTCTTAATTGAATTCAAGGATAGGCCACACCCTAAGTTCAAATGGAATCCATATATATTGGTAGACACTGAGCCCTTAGGAGCATTTTCTTCCATGTCGTATGGTGTTTTGCACAACGAAGATATTAGGGCATATGTGCATGCAAACATTGAAGATTTGGGTAGTGCGTAGCTATTGGAATTATATTCTAATCACATAGTGCAAGAAGATTTTTTAGTGAAACCTAAATTCAAAACCCTAGTGGACAAGAAATTTGTGTAATTCGTGAAGTTTCCCATATTTAAGGAGGATGAGTGGGTTCGATACATTCTGAGCAGAGTGCATGATGAATTTATGTGGCTAGATACACCATTTAAAATTACCAAGGAAGTTATTTGTGTAGTTACAAGCTTAAATTCTTCCAAAAAACTTCCAATATTGAAGTCGATAAAGAATGATAATGTCACTAAAGTGACTAGCTCGCACTAGGATAGAAGGGAAATGACTATAAGTCATATTGCTGATGTTGATGTAAAATTTGCATCCATGATCATAGGGTATAAGATTTACCATTCAAGCTAAGAAAATTTTGTATTCGGCACTACCATTTACGCAGCATATGAGATGATCAAACAAAATGTGGATTATGATCTATGTGAAGTGCTTAGAGGGAAACTTTTGGAGAATCTGAAGAAAATCAAGAAGGAAAAAAAGAATTTGTTCAAGTTTGGAAACTTGTTAATCTTCCTGTACTTTTACTTCTCAGGTGAGGTACCAAGAATTGGAAAAGTTCAATGGGGAAATGGTGTTCTGGTAGAAGTACATATTTGGGACATGTTATGCAGTCTTGGTGACTAGCAAAACTGCAACACAATCCTATGGGGTCATTTCAAAATCTTTCAAAAATATATGCATGTTAGAGAGAGGATCATGAGTCGTAGTGGAACAGTATAAAAATTCTATATGCTTCATGGTGGACATTGATCAATGTCACATGGAAGTGGCTAATCCAAGAACTATTTGGATCATGCCTATGGGCTATGAAGTAGATGAAAATATACTAAGGATGTATGCAAAACATATACCAAATTCTCTAATGGATCCTAATGAAGAAAGGTTTGGCACCTATGCAGAGAAGAGCCTTCAAGTACATTCAGAATTGAGGAAGCCAATGAAAATCAGAAGGGTAAGAAAGGAAATAGAAATCCTCGTAGAGGAAATGGGTCTTCCAGTTGAAAAACTAAAAGAAAGTAGAAGGAAAAGAGATGAAGTAGAAGCAACAAAGGAGAAGGAAAAGGAAACAACAGCTAGTCTGGGAACATCTACTCCTAACACCAGAACAACTAGGAGTTCCCCTGCAACACAACCAAACAAGGCTGAAGCCTCCAGAAGAAGAAAGAAAAATAAAATTTCAAGGACCTATAAAGCTACACCTGTAGATGAAGAAGAAGAGACAGACTCAAAAGAAACAGTAAGAGAATTGAAGGCTACTTGGACTCATGTGGTCAAGCTGAAAAAAGGAAGCCTTCTGAAAAAAGTGAAGAAGCCCAAAACTGACAAACCCAACATGTTAGTGGAAGAAGTTGAAAATGCAGCAATAGTTGACAGTAATCTCAATCCGCTCTATGATCTATATGAGTTCTTTGATGATTCTGGTAAGAAGACTCTCGAAAAAGCTATAGTTAAGCATTTGAATTTTTTCAATAAAATTCTAGTTGAAATCATGTCTAGCTTTCCCACAAGCCTATACAATGCTCTAGAATCAAGAAGGGAGAGTGTCATAACAGAGGAATAAAACATGAGGAAAAGAGTTCTTGCTGACTTGTGCCTAGAAATGGGAATTGAAGAAATGGATCTAATTCTAAAAGTTAAAAAGGAATTTAGAAGCAAATCAAGAATAAATAAACTCATGATTGGTGATGTTGATGCTATTATGAGTGGGACTAAGACAATTCTAGAAGATTTCTTGTCAAAAGAGAAGGTAAATATTGAGGAAGTCAATATTACACAGGCTCAAATTCATGGGGAAGTGAATGTGGAAGTGAATAAGTCAGAAGAAGGAAATGAAAATGAGGAGAATATGAATGTATCTGATCCTCCCATATTTGAGGATATTCTAACTTCCCCCAATGTTGAAAACACTGAGACACTTGTTGTGACTAAGGACCAAAGTGAGGAGATTTTTTGAAAAGAAAGAAGTGTCTGATGAAGAAAAATAATTACCAAAAGTGATTCTGGAAGCTAAATCTAAGATTGACAAGAGAAATAATCAAGAAATCAATCCAAAAGAGGTAAAAGAATCCATGTTGGAAGAGGAGGTAGAGTCAGATTCTGAATTTGATGAGATTTCAATCAACTTATCCACCTTATCTCCAATCCAGATGTTGAAAGTTTCCAAAATAGCTCAAGATAAAGACAATGAGAAAATATTGAAATCTCACATTGAAGATAGTGGGCTGCTAAAACTTGCTTCTAAATTTTTTCAAAAATTGATGACTACCCATGTTATGGATCCATCAGGATCCCCCTCTGGTGAGTTGAAGAAATTAATAAGCTTTGTAGATTCTCATTTCAAGTCTTTTGAGGTTTCAACTCGGGTTCAAGTGAAAAAGGAATTCGAGGAAAGAATTGGAAGCATAATCAAATTAATTTCCAAGGATAAGAATATGCTAGCAAATTGCATACAAGATATCCAAGGTGTTATAACTGAAGGAGGAAATGTGTACAAATCTTACCTAATCTTGTCAAAATTTACTAAGGCAAATGAGAAAAAGATAAAAGATATTGAGCAACAGTTGGCTATTATTTCCAACACCTTTGATCCTTTGACCAGTAGTGTGTGTCGTCAAGATAGTCAGGTAATATCTTTGCTTGACCAATTAAAGAATCTGAAGTTTGAAAATTAAAGGGTTATTAGCAGAGCAAGTGAACTCAGGGGGCTGATAAGTCCAAAAATTGAGATGATGGCGAATGCTTTGAAAGAAGAAAAAAGTGTTGTGATTGCTTTTGATCCCATAATCTTGGAAGTTGTAGAAACCTTGTCTTATCTTCTTTGTGGCCATATTACCATTTTGGAGAGTCTGAGGAGTGTCTGGGACTTAAACTTAGGAGGACTGAAGAATGTATTTGCAGACATCTTAAATTTTTTGTAAATCTCCAGATATACTTGTACAACTTTTAAAGTTTTGGTTTCCTCAATTTTGTCATTGATGAAAAAGGGGGAGAGTGTGATGTGAAAAATGAAATAATATTCTTAGGGGGAGTAATATTTTGCATTGGAGCAATATTTTGTATTTTGGTAGTATGCTTATCAGTTTCAACACGTAGTCATTTTTCACTAAGTGTTTCCATCAATGCTAAAGGGGGAGATTGTTGACATATGGTTTAAGTGGACATGGTTTTTGGCTTCTAGTATTGTCATTGATGGCAATTGAAGTCATCATTTTGGTCCACAATTATGCATTCAATCACCCGACAGATAAAGCAGAAAATTGTGTGTTACCAACAGAGTACTCATGGAACAGGGTATCCAGTCTAATAGTTTCACTAGATCATCATTTTGTGTTGTGGACCATTGAAATTGTTTGTTAAGCATGTGGATCATCTTATTATTGAATCTCATAATGTTTCTTTTGTGGCTATGTAGTTTTGAAGGTCTGGTAGGACATTTTGTGTCTATTTTCTTGATAGAGCCAACTCAATGTAAATGGTGTGTAGCGGATGTATAAAGTTGAATTATTTTAATTATCTTCAATTTTAGCTGTGTAATTATTTTTCCTAGCTATTGTGTAGATGGCTTGTTTGGATACGCATCAAAATTATTTCTATTTTGGGCCAACAAGTTGCAAATATTATTAAGTTTTGTTGAGCCGACCTATGGTGATTAATTCCTGGTGAGTGGATATATTTAGATGATCGGCCACATCATTTGGGTGCATGAAGAAGAGTGTGTGTGTATGTTTTGAAAGTATAAGGTGTATTTGAGTGATGTAATGTGCAGTTTCACTTGCACATAAAGATTTTGTGTGCAAACTTGAGTAGAATAGAGTAGAAGTTTAATATCAATCATCAAGACAAATGTTCAACATCAAAGCTAAACCGTAACTGCAATCAAGCATTGGTAGATGCTATCTATTTAGTTCATTTTATTTTGGATCAATTCCAAGCTATTGTAAGGGCAGTGAGCCCCCATCTTTTGAGCAGTGAGTTCTAGGCAATGAGCCTGAATGCAAGTGCATTCTCATTTTGTAATACTTCTTTTGAGTATACTCAAAAATTATTGTGGATTTTCCACCCACCATGGTTTTTCCCCTTACAAGGTTTCCACATAAAAATCCTTGTGTTATGGTTGTGTGGTTTCTTATTTTCTATTTTTGCATACTAACTTTGTTTAAATGTGTTAAGTGGAATAAAGATCAAGATAAAAGAATTAATTTTTGCACAACACTAATTCACCCCCCCTCTCAGTGTTGCTTGTTTCCAACACAATCTACCTACATCGAAGAGATGATGTGTCAAATAGGTGGAAATTCTCAACCTCAATAATATAGCTCCTTGAGAAAATATTTGATTCGTTGACACATGTCCTGACTCTCTCTCGAAAGGAAGGCGGATAATGAAAGCCACACATCCATCACGTTGTGTATTGTGCACCTTTCCAATAAATTTACTTGAGTGTAAGCATATCTGAAGCTGAAAACATCTACAAGCCAAAAATCAAAATGATCAAGGAAAAAATTCTTCACAAATGCCATATAGAAAAATATGCAATACAAAATATGTCCAAAAATTTAATTTGGCATATAACAAAGGGTCCTAGAATCAAAAGTCATTGCCCTCTAGGATCTTGAAACAAACTCTTTCCCTTTGTTGTGTTGGTGTTTTCCACTACACCTAAGATATCTCTAAGGAATAACCAATTCCTATACTCAAGACTCTTGGAATGAATGGCCAACTAACAAGATCTAGCCTATGACTAAGATCTTCTGCACTTTAGGCTCTAAGACCAAGGAGGGTATTCCTAGTGTGTTCATTTAAGATTTAGCTATGTTGAAAACTTCATAACACATATCATATTTGGATGAAGGATAATTATGTGACAATTACCTAGAAATTAGCTCGTTTCTAAGTAATTTGCTACCCGTTCATCAAAAAGAAAACATCCCTGACATGAGTTGACATACATGAATATTTGAATCAATGGATTTTTAAATGAATTTAAACCTTGGCTATAGGTTGGTCATTGAATTATTATTTGATTAACCACTTAGGTAAATCATTAAGTAACTGATCATTATCATATTTATTGGGAAAAATGGAGTCACACATGCAAGAATCAATAAGACAGAAATGACTCAACAATAAAATAGACTACCCTCACAATACTTTGCATCATGGAGCTCAAATTTTATGATATACCAATAATTATCAAATCCTTTGCAAATAAACATAAATTCATGGCCCCATCTAAGTATTTAATTGATTACTTGAATCAACAGAGAGACCATAGACATGCATTTGAACAAATATTCAAAGTAGAATAAAATATCATTAATATTTCATTCAAAATTCACCCAGACTTACAAGAGGAGAGAAATATATCAAAATTATAAATAAATATTAACTTGCATTTGAACCATGTCTGAGAAACAATTTAAGGTAATTACATATGTTCATTCATAAAACCCAAAGTTGACAAACTAGTCTATTCCTATCTACTAGTATACTTTTGACCAAAACCCTAGCCAGAGTCTCTCTTTTTCTTTTTTCAAAATGAGCCTTGGTTTCCCTTTTATAACACAAGGGAAGCAATAAGCTTGGGGCTCAATTGCAGTTTTGATTTATAATTTTCATTTCATTGAAATTTTGACTGCATTTTCCTTTGCATTCCAAAATCCACAACAAAATATAACTACCAGCCAAGAAGAGAAATTCAAATTATTGCCAAAGATTTCCTTTGTCGCCATCTACACCATTGCAAACCAAGAACCCAAAAATGACACAAAGGTACACAATCGACATTGAATACCAAAAAGTTCCACATACACCAAAGCCAAGACCACTAGAGCACAATACATCAACACAAAAAGTACTAACCCCATGCACATCCAATGCTCAATTTTCCATCACCCCGCCACCACTAGCATTACACCCATGGTACACACGACCGCTTCTTGTCATCACTAGAAGAAGGGAGGACACCTCAACTTCCTTCTTTTTTCTTTCTTCATTCACCATGGTTTGATTTTTCCCACTAGGGGTCTTAACTGCTAGTGGCAAGACAGAGATAACCTCCTCATCAAAGGGAAAACCATCACTTAACAGGGCCAAGTACTGACCATAAGCAGAATCGGTCTCAGAGCCACTGTCAAAGGAGCTACTCATGAGGTTGATGGGAGAATTTTGGCGTCCATAGGAGCCACATCCATACCTTACTTTCCACTCTGATCTAGTAAGAGGTTGCAATAGACCTTTTTGTCTGTCATTTGTTCCTTCTACAACATCACTCTGAAATTGTAGTCTTCGAATGCATTTACTAGGCGCTAGTCCAAACCTTTCAGAAGTACTTTCTTTCATGGTGGGAGTAGCTTCTTGTGCATCTAACCTAGACTTTAGTGAACTCAAGTGAACAGATCCTCTCACTGGTTTGCTCATCCTCTCTTTTGATAACTACTCACACCAAAAAAAACTTAATTGCTAAATGATAATGATGCAAATAGAAACTACCTTTGTTGTATTTATCAGGTGAAGCAATGACATCCACACTAAATTTTTATCACACATGCGTAACCTTAGCAACCCATTGGCAGGTGTACTAGCACTATTCAATTTCCAATTGCATGGAGTCCGTAGAATATCCTTCATGATTGCCAACATTTGTGTCATCACAGGAATTGAGATCGACTCAATCGCTCTGCAGACTACTAGCCATTAATGCAGGTTGATTTCTTAGAATAAAAATGGATGTCACATGTTATTTTTCCAAATTTGAATGCTATCCTTTGATTCTCTACTTTGATGGATGATCAGACAACCAACCTTCATTTGACTTCCATTGATTTCCAATGGTGCTTCACTAAAAAAATCACAACCAATCATGTTCATCCATGTCAGATGATATTGTTGTTGTGTGTGGGCTCCATGGTCCAAGCAAGTTGAGAACAGGTGTCGAGATCTCGCTAATCTCATTGGTTTTAACCATCACTCACTTTAATTTAGTGAATCAACGAGGAACGGTGAAGATCATTCCACCCACTTGATCTCAGCCACTCATTGAACATGCGGTGCCACGGGATCAGTAGTGGGGAATGGATCTTGCACTCTACACTAAACACACATTAGCTTCTCACCAACCTCACCGTATTTAACTTGTTGTCACTTAACTCTTGCGAGCTAGCGGGGTACGGTTGCAATCTTCTCCCCGATCTTCAAATCTTGCAACCTGCACCCTCACATAACATTAGCATTAAATGGACCAACTGATGGTGATGGGACCCTCCGAGGTTAATGGCCTAATGCGCAAGTCTCTGGGTTAAATTTAAAACCTGACTTTAGGAAAATTTGACATGGTGGGAAAATTTGATGACTAGTTCTTTGAGCTGATGGGGCCGGTAGACTGACGTGTCGGATGGCTTGAGGGACAACTTAATGGGTCAATGACCGATCGAGCAGGTCAATCAAAATTTATAACATTTACATGCTTGAGGATAAAACCCTACTCACCTATGAGGACAAGGGTTTTTCAAAGGTTAACCAAACCCATGGAGATAAAAATCCATTAGGATTTTAGAAGTTCCAATAGTAGCTCATGCTCGGGGATGCATACCCATGCTGGGTATGATGAGAATAGAATCTCCAGTTGAACTAGACAAGGGCAGAAGGCCAAAAAGGGGCATACCTAGACAAGGAAAGAAAACACAATAGAAAAAAAACACACCAAACCCTATGGACAAAAATTTACAAAGAAACATTGTAATTCATTACAGAAGCCTCATATGAACCATTGGCTTTGATCCTCAAACTGGAGGCCCATGGCCCCCAAACCTTAGGGGAAAATTTTTCCTCTATCAAATGCCTTAGCTTGCTTCACTAGCAATGGATTCTCATGAATATTGTGCAATTCTAGGTATCTAACCACATTTCAATCAGTATTCCCCTTAACACCTAAAATAGCACTACTAAAATATCCCTTTCTCATCATGGATTCATCAAATTATATTGAAAATATAAAACTCTCATATTCTTCATCATGATGAGATGTGGTATCATAACCAAACTATTCATCAAATTTGAAAACCTCATAAGCACTATGGCTTACATCTGGGAGTTCTTTCATAAAATCAGGCAAAGAGATAGCAGGACCATACATCTCTTTCATATACTTCTTATCAACATTGTCTTTGGTGGGTGAAAGGAAATCCATAATTATATCCAGAAGATAAGGAACATCTGCAAAGCACTTAACTACAACCTCATACTCACCAAAAAAATCCATTTTCACTAGAGCATTAATGTACTTAGCCTGATTAGTCCTTTGATCATCAAAGAGAAAATTATGTTCTTTGTCCTACCCCTTATTGTACTATAGATCACAGGTTGGCAATAACTCAACCTTCTATTGACAAACAATCCTCACCATATGTGTGCCACTAGATTTTTCTTTCAGTTTACAAAGTATGAAATCTAGACCAATATTTTTGAATGCATTATCACCTTGGTATTTTCATACATCCTTTGCAACATATGTGCTAGTAACATTTAATAGGCACTCATCAGGGTTTTTTTCAAATAGAGGATTATTTCTACAGCAATAAACATCTTCCCTTGTATCCTCAATGCTAGGTATAGGTTCATCAAATAAATATTTTTTCCATATCTTGGACATAATTGGATGTATCTCATCATCTTCATCATGAAAAATCCCTTAGCCTAGGTCTTCCAAGCCTTCAGAATTAGTATAGTCACTTGAGGAAAAAAGAGAAGCAGATTCACCGACTTCTTCATCACTTATGCCCACAACTATTGATCCATGCTCCGAAAATTCTTCACATGAAGAGAATTGTTCACTTCCTAAAAAGAAAATTCCTTCAAGGATATTGACATATCCGTTACTAGAAGCCATAGATTTAACCTCTAACTCATAAGAGGAATCATATTCAATTGAAGATAGTACAAACTCAACTTCACCTCTCTGACTCCTTGTTTGAGCCTTATCAAAAGTATCCTCACTATCAGACGACATAGGATCAATTTTAGCAAAATGCATTTGTGTGGTTTCATACATCTCCTACGTAAGCTCATGGCTCAAGACATCTATAGGGGAAAAATGAGAGATTCTCTCCTTGACTTCACATTCTATTTCTTCATCCGCATCACTTACGGGTGCATCTATCTTTAGACTATCTGTGAAATGACAACACTCAATAGCTAACTGACTTGATACTGATGCTCCCTATGGATCTAGCAATGTTAATCTTTGTCTATCCTCATTGTGAAAATCACTATTTGCATGGTCGGATGCAATGGGATACATATTACCATGCTTAACCTCTTCAACTATACTTATCCAATCCACCACTTGGTCAATGCTATGGGGCCTCATATCTTCAGGCCACTGGCTTGATATTGATGTGTAGGCTTCACAAAATAGATTAATACACATTTGTTCACTTGGTCTAAACCCTATGGGAATTTCCATTAAAGTATCCAAGAACCTTGAAAACAAGTCATATGCTAACTCATTTGTATGCCTCCTTATTTCATACAACTTCCCAATAGACAACATCAATTTCATCCCTCCCCAGCATGGCGGGGAAAAAGTTGATGTGTGCTCTGCATTGCTTGATGTAAGCACAATATCTAAAAATCTTCATCTTGATGAACACCTCTATTTTCTGATTGACCCAGTTGAATTGTCTAGACACTACTATAACTAACAGGATTGGCTATTGTAGATCTCTTCATAATTGAGTACTTCAAATTATTTTTCAATATTCATAGCTTCCTAATAAGCTTGTTGCAATGTACTTAGTTCTTTATCTCTCAAAAAGAAACACATCTTCTTGTCAAATGCTCCTAAGTATACAACTAAGCACTTTGCATTATTTGGTCTTATGTATTCATGGATTTCCCTTATAACTTTGGAAAATCTAAGGTTGAATGTAGGGACCAATTCATCCTTACCCTTAAATATTTCCATGAAATTTATCCTTGCCACACTTGGATTTATCCTACTACCAAATTGCTCAAGGAAAGCATCCTTAAGTTCATTCCAACAATGTATTGAGGTAGTAGGTAGAAAAGAGAACCAATCTCTTGCATCTCCTTTTAATGATTGAACAAAAAGTTTCATCATCACATCTTCAAATTCAACCTCATAATCACCCATTATATCTACAAACTCTTGCAGATTTCCATTTGTTGATTCATATTTTTTACCATTAAACTTTGGTATCTTATCCCTAATCTTGGGTGGCATAACATTTAGGAAGCCACAAATATTGTCAAAGTTGATAGCTCTATACTGAATCCATCTTGATGGGCCCAAGGCTAATTGACTTGTGTATTTCTTTCCATATTTGTACCAGATGTCACAAATCGACAACTCACCCCTAATTCCTAAAAAAGGAATTTAAAATATCTATACAATTTATTCAACACTACTTCAATTCCTTTTACAAGTGTAATCTCAAGATCTTAGAACAAGTATTCAATACAAAGGCTTCCTAAGATCTACAACATGATATGCTTCTTGCACTCCATTACATAAATTTCAACTTATATATGAAGCATACTAAAATTCTTGAATATTCCCTGATCTAGTGCTGAATCACCTATTAGGGAATCATTTTCATGTCAAAAATCAGAAATTTATGATGATAACAATAAAATACTCAGATTCTTTCAAGTTTTACAAGAGTACATGTATGTCGACAGCTATGAAATATTTCTTAGCATCAAAGACAATGATCTGAAAACTTGATGTATAATGGAGCAGGTTCTTTGAGTCATAGTCACCACCTCCCTTCAAAGGACAAAGCTTCAAACAAGATGGATCTTCTTTTTTCAAAATACAATAGGTTCTAGGTTATCTTCCACAACAGAGTCACGTTTAGATCTTTCAATGCCTTCTATGCATAAATTGTAAGCCAGGTTCAAGAATTTGAGAGCATTTAGATTAAACCACTATTTGACTCTACATTTTGTATCTATTTCTCTAGAGAATGAGAACTCCCCAGTAGAGTCACCATTCTGTTGGTGTTTTCCACTGCACTGAAGATATCTCTAAGGAATAGCTAGTTCCTATACTCAAGACTCTTGGAATGAATGGCCAACTAACAAAGATCTAGCCTATGATTGAGATCTTATGCACTTTAGGCTCTGTGAGACCAAGGAGGGAATTCCTAGTGTGTTCATTTAAGATTTATCTATGTTGAACACTTCATAACACATATCTTACTTGGATGAAGGATAATTATGTGACAATTACTTGGAAATTGGCTCATTTCTAAGTAATTTGCCACCCATTCATCACAATGAAAACATCCCTGATATGAGTTGACATACATGAATATTTGAATCAATGAATTTTTAAATAAATTTAAACCTTGGCTATAGGTTGGTCATTGAATGATTATTTGATTAACCCCTTAGGTAAATCATTAAGGAACTAATCAGCGTCATATTTATTGGGAAAAATGGAGTCACACATGCAAGAATCAATAAGAAAGAAATGACTCAATAATAAAATAGACTACCCTCACAATACTTTGTATCATGGAGCTCGAAATTTTTGATATACCAATAATTATCAAATCCTTTGCAAATAAACATAAATTCATGGCTCCATCTAAGTATTTAATTGATTACTTGAATCAACACAAAGACCAAAGACATACATTTGAACAAATATTCAAAGTAGTATAAAATATCATTAATATTTCATTCAAAATTCACCCAAAATTGAAGGAGGAGAGAAATATATCAGAATTATATATATATAAACTTGCATTTGAACCATGCCTAAGAAACAATTTAAGGTAATTGCATATGTTCATAAAACCCAAAGTTGACAAACTAGTCTATTCCTATCTACTAGTATACTTTTGACCAAAACTCTAGCCAAAGTCTCTCTTTTTATTTTTTCAAAATGACTCTTGGTTTCCTTTTTATAACACAAGGGAAGCAACAAGCTTTAGGCTCAATTGCATTTCGATATATAATTTTCATTTCATTTCATTGAAATTTTTATTGCATTTCCCCTTGCATTCCAAAATCCATAGCAAAATATAATTGTTAGCTGAGAAGAGAAATGAAAATTTCCGCCAAAGCTTTCCTTTGTCGCCATCTACACCATCATGAACTAGGTGCCCAAAAATGCCATGAAGGCACACGACTAATGTTGAATACCAAAAAGTGCCACATACACCAAAACCAAGACCACTACAAAACAATACATCAACACAAAAATTACTAAGCCCATGCACAACCAATGCTCAATTTCCCATCACCCCACCACCACCAGCATTACATCCATGATACACATGATCACTTCTTGTCATCGCCAGAGGAAGGGAGGACACCTCATCTTCCTTCTTTTTTCTTTCTTCGTTCACCATGGTTTGAGTTTTCCCACTAGGGTTCTTAACTTCCAATGGCAAGATACAGATCACCTCCTGATCAGAGGGTAAACCATCATTTAACAAGGCCAAATATCGACTGTAAGCAGAATTGGTCTTGGAGCCACTGTTAGGGGATTTGCTTGTGAGGTTGATGGGAGAACACTGTCATCCATAGGAGCCACATCCATACCTTACTTTCTGCTCTGATCCAGTAAGAGACTGCACTGGACCTTTTCCTCTATCGTCTGTTCCTTCTACAACATCACTCTGAAATTGGAGTCTTCGAATGCATTTACTAGACACTAGTCCAAACCTTTCAAAAGAAGTACTTGGTTTCATGGTGGGAGAAACTTCTTGTTCGTCTAACCCAGACTTTAGTGAACTCAAGCAAATAGATCTTTTCACTGGTTTTCTCATCCTCTCTTCTGATAACTACTCACACCAGAAAACACTTAATTCCTAAATGATAATGATGCAAATAGAAACTACCTCTGTTGTATTTATTAGGTGAAGCAATGATGTCCACACTGAGTTTTTATCACACATGTGTAACCTTAGCAGCTCATTGGCAGGTGTACTAGCACTGTTCAATTCCCAATTGCATGGAGTTCGTAGAATATCCTTCATGATTACTAGCATTTGCATTGTCACACAAATTGAGATTGACTCAATCACTCTATAGGCTACTATCCATTAATGAAGGTTGGTTGCTTAGAATAAAAATGGATTTCACATGCTATTTTTCCAACTTTGAATGTTATCCTTTGATTCTCTGCTTTGATGGATGATCAAACAGCGAGCCTTCATTTGACTTCCATTGATTTCCAATGGTGCTTCACTGAAACACTCACAATCAATCATTTTCATTCATGTCAGATGATATCATCATTGTGTATGGGATCCACGGTCCGAGCAAGTGGAGGATAGGTGTCAAGATCTCGCTGATCTTGTTGGTTTTAACCCTCGCTCACTTTAATTTAGTGAATCAGCAGGATCGTTCCACTTGCTTGATCTCAACTAGTCGTTTAACATGTTGTGCCATGGGATTAATAATGGTGAATGGGTTCCACACTCTACACTGAACACGTGTTAGCTTCTTGCCAACCACACTGTATTTAACTTGTTGTCACTTAACTCCCATGGGCTAGTGGGGTACAATTTAGATCTTCTCCCCAATCTTCAAATCTTGCAACCTGTAGCTCACATAACATTAGCATTAAATGGACCAATTGACAGTTATGGGACCCCCCAGGGTTAATGGCTTAACACACAAGTCTCCAGGTTAAATTTAAAACCCAACTTTAGGAAAATTTGACATGGTGGGGAAATTTGATGATTGGTTCTTCGGGTTGATGGGGCCGATAGACCAACGTGCTAGATGGCTTGAAGGACAACTTAAGGGTCAATGACTGATTGATTAGGTCAACAAAAATTTATAATTTTTACATGCTTGAGGATAAAAACCTACTCACCTATGAGGACAAGGGTTTTTCAAAGGTTAACCAGACCCATGGAGATGAAAATCCATCCCGATTTTAGAAGCTCCAACATGTTGGTTAGCTAGATGATGATAAGTCTATCACCATTTACTCTGAGGTTGAGGAGTGCTCTTGGTGCTCCTCCTAGGGTTTAGTTCCCAATCAAGCCTTACCTATTACAATAACAAATAAAGACATTAATATATAGAAATTACATTATAAAAAAATGATATATTTAACAAAATAATCATTTACCGCCTCTAGATGATCACTCTCCTTGAGGGAAATATTTGCATGCCCATGTTGTGGTGCGTTGAAGCCCTATAGAAACCATCCAAAGAGAAATTAAACTACGAATCAATAATGGTTTTATTTTTCACTAACTAATAGCTATAGAAATGAATGTAAATTGAAATTTAGTAATCTACCTCATAACCCCATGAGAGGCATAGATGAGTCTATAGTAGAAGAAACACCAATTTCCATGGCCCTATGAACATCTAGAGGTGTTTCCACTTGTAACATCTGAAAATAAAACAAAAAATTATTCAATCAAGGAAACTACAATAGTGATGCACGTCATGGCTTATAATTTTTGAGATAATGAACAAAATTTTGAGTATGTATTGAACTATATATTTCTTACTATCATTCTTAATATTTTCCCTATCCATAGCTTATTTGAAAGCACCTACTTTAGGCTTTTATCTATAGAACCAAGGTAGTGAATCATTTGATAAAATGATATGGTATACATTTATGAAAATGGTGGTAGCATAAAGAAGGCAGTGAACTGTTTGAAAAAATGCCTCAAAGAAATGCAGTCTCATGGTGATGGAATGGCATGAAAAAAAATGTGTCATGGCATTCCATCACCATGAGATCATATTTCTTTGAGGCATTTTTTCAAAAAATTCATTGGCTTCTCTATGGTATTATGTTGGGATGGGGTGGATGGTATAGTGTGGTCTTGGTTATGAAATGGAGGGCGATCATGACATGAAGAGGGAGGGGTGGGGATATGAACAAGTGGAATAAGAGGTGGAAGGTTCCATGGATTGGTAAATTGAGGATGAGGATGAGGACCTTGAAAATAATTTGGATGGGAATTTTGGCTAAAGGCTTGGTTTCTATTCTTAAGGCAGTGAGTAATTTGAAAAAATGCCTCAAAGAAATATGGTCTGATGGTGATGGAATGGCATCCCATTGCCATGAGACTACATTTCTTTGAGGAATTTTTTCAAACTGCTCACTTCCTTGTCTATGTTATTGCATGCTATTATTCTTCAATAGATTTTTTCCAATCATCCATAGTTTGTTGGAAAGCACCTTTTTAGGCTTTTAGTCATAGTAGCAAGGAAGTGAACTGTTTGATAAAATTCTTTGGTAGACATGTATAGAAAATGTGGCAGCATAGAAAAGGCAGTGAGTTGTTTGAAAAAATGCCTCAAAGAAATTGGATCACCATGAGACCATATTTCTTTGAGGCATTTTTTCAAACAAATCATTGCCTTGTCTACGCTATTGCTTACTATTATTCTTTCATATATTTTTTCCAAGCATCCATAGCATAGATAAGGAAGTGAACTCTTTGAAAAAATTTCTTAGTAAAAAGTGGTCTCATGGAATGCCATGACAAGCAAATGCAATTGGCAGCTGCTCCAAGTTATTACTTATGCTATGTGAAGTAATTGCATCACTGCTTATGTTGACTTTCTAAACAACTATATTGTAATTGAAATTTTGTCATCTATCAACATCTAGTTATTAGTTATACAATGTGAACTAATGCTTTAAGTTTGAAATATTTGCAATGCAATGTAATCAATGATATAGATATAAACTACACAAATCTATTAAGTATAATTCATTAGTTAAACTATTTATTCTATTACTTGTGTGAATGTTTGTACAACTCCATTGGCACTAGGAGGTGTTCCCACGAAACCTCCAATATTAACCTATTTAACTTCCAAAATTAGATATAATAATACAATTCATATAACAATTCTATTCACATGTAATATTTATAATCTTTTACTAGTTATATACTTCAGCGGTAGATACAGAGGAGTAATAAGCAAGTAGAGGGCGATTGTATCTAGTATTAACACTGTGACCTTGAAATTTTATTAAAATCATTAAACTAAATTAGTTAATCTTGTATTTCAAAAATGAAATTTAATAAATTAAATTCATTGAACATGCTAAAATTAACATAAGTATCAACTCTAAAAGCCTCATTCAAAATGTTATCTACCATTGCCAACTCTACAGTTGGAGACATATCCCATGCACCAACCTCCTGACTTCATGTGGGGTCATATGTACAAGTCGACCTGCAAACCTAATGAAAATGGGGTGGAAGCCTACCCCTCAAACTCTCCCCTAGATGGTGATGTATTGTAGGACTAGCACACTGGATGATACTATGGGTCAAAGAGCTAATAGATTGCAAAGTGTCCACCTTAGCACTGTCCTTCATGTTGGAAGGGATAATGATGTCCTCATGAGAAGGCCTAGTGAGTGCTCATCTCCCTTACCACTAAGGATCCTAACATGCACCTGGTCTATCCTGTTCCGACCCTCCACCTCTCCCCTAAAAGTCTCACATACCAAAATAGTTGGGAATTTTGCGAAGGATGAACTCGCAGTAGAGTTTCCTTAAGAAATATTGGAGTACCTCGTTATTGTTACATGGTGGATAGTCAAAAACCATCCACCACATTTCCCAAAAATAGTTCATAATCCCTTGGTGGTGACACCAATGGATAGGAAACCTCTTGGGATTAAGGTCAAGAGTTTGATTTGTGTTTGGGTTACTGAATAGTGAGCACAAACCATATTTTGTAATTTTTTCATCTTTTACTTCTTTATATGATAATTTATCTGCATAAAAATTCCTACACGCTTGCCTCCTATCTTCCTAACTACTTAATTGTTTATTGATTGCATCTACATTTGTTAACATGGCTTGAAGTGAACTCGCAAGTGTGCTTCTTTCCACCATTGAACTTACAAGTGTTGTATAGGACAATTGAGAAGGGGAGTGAATCAGTTGTCACAAAATTAAACTTTTAATCTAGATATTGGAACTAATTCTTAAAGTTGCTTAAATGATTAATCATCAAATGGAAATGTAGAAACTCAAATCCAACACATAAACACAATAACACCAGATTTACATGGAAAGACCAATAAGGGAAAAACCATGGTGAGGATTAACTCACACTATAGAGAATATCAAAATTGATTACAAAAGGATCACTACCTAAAACAAGGCTCACTGCCTAAAATAAGGCTCACTACCTAAAATTAGGCTCACTACCTAAAATAAGGACTCACTATACAATAGGGCTACAACCCAGAGGGCTCACTACCATAGAGATACAAAGAAGAAAAAGAAGACTTGTTACAAAGAGATTACAATCCCAGTGCAACAAAGGATTCCACCACAATCACTTGATCAACTTGCATGAATGATAAAGTTCACCTTTTACTCACTACATCCAAAAACTCAACATTAATCTTCACACTAATCTACCATACACAAATCACACACACTTTCTGAATAACATCATTGTGGCATCTACTCTTTCACTTATCTTCCTTCTTTGCTCTTGTATATTTTTCATTACTAGCTCATCCTGTATTTATACTATCTCCAACCTTGAAAAAGATCCAAATTTGGCCATCCAAATTCAAATTCAAATTAGATCAATGCCAAAATATCCTAGGGTGGAATTAGAATGAGGGTGACCCAAACACATGTTTCAGTGGGACCTAAAATAAATCCAACACACTTCATCAACTTCAAAGATAGTGCTTAACACAAGGTCATCCAAACCAATGTAAAACACATAGAACAATTAAGCATGAAACTCTAGAAACCAAAAATATCTTCAATGCAATAAAAAAATCTTAACTCTAGAACTGCAAGTCTAAAGACTTCATCAAAGAGAAATATGGACCAAAACCTTTTCTCCCAGACCTCAACCAAAACATAGAAAAACATAGTTCACAATTGGTGAACACAACTCAAACTTCACAATGAACCAACAACCAAAAATGTGGATATAGCAACCTTCAAAAATCATGACAAACATATCTAAACGGTATGAACATAGGGGCGAATACTGGATCATCACCCTAAGCAACAATTGAATACCTGTAAAATTTCTTTAATACAATTTTCTCAATATCCTCAACATATGTTGCCAATAACTAGTAACCATGACATTAATGACAACAATGATCAATAGATAACAAATTGACTAGTTGAAATCAATGACAACACCTTCATTCCTTTCTCCATTCTTGCAACAAAAAGATCTTTTAGCCTTGTGATTAACTCAATCTGTTCTTTTTGTTTTCAATTTCCCCCATTAAATTTTGTTGACTACCAAGAGGATGTTGAGGAGTTTTCAAAGGAGTTTGTTCATGTGATTGTTGAGGATTTTTTTGTTGTGGTTGTTGAGGATTTTTTTCATGTGCTTGTTGATGAGAAGGAGAAGGATTTTGAGGTTGAATATCAACTCCTACAAATTAAATAAATGAACATAAAAAACAACCTAAATTTACCTATTTAACAACAAATTCACAAAAAATGCTTACTTATTTGACCTCCTCGTCGATGTGGTGGCATCCTAGCAACAAAATTACAAAGGTTTGATGAAGAAATTGTAATTTTTGATGCTTCCAAAATGTGAGCACACAATAGCATGGTTTGCTAGCTATAGGAAATAAAATAAAATAGTGAAAATGAAATGAAATGGTTTGATTTTTTTTTGTGCGTTATAGGCTCAATGTGACTAAGCCTTCAGCTTGGTCACACCAATCCATAAAATGCTCATGTTATAGGCTTTCAAAAAATTTAAAAAAATTGGCCACTTTTTGGCACCCCAACATTTTGTACCCACCCCTTGACCATTTTCTCTTGGATAGTATGAGCTTGAGAGGGTGTGAAATATTTCAAACTCAGTCTTGATCAACTAAATGACATGATTCACAAAGTGGCCTCCTCTATCACTAGTGATCTAAATGTGGATACCATATCTAGTGATAAGTTTTTCATAGATAAATCTAGCAATGTTGAGTGTTGTATTATCTAGTAGTACTTTGGCTTCTACCCATTTGGTTAGGTACTTAATGGCCACAACAATATATCTACACTTATGCAATTGGATAACCTTGAGGGGGTCAATGTAATCCAATCCCCACCTCTCAAATATTTATTGGAGTTGTGATGGAGAAAGTGTAATATAGTCTCTTTTCAATAGCTTTCCTACCCTCTACTAAGTGTTACATTTGACTACCCATTCTCATGTGTTTGTATGTAGTGTCAGTCACCATAGGCCATCCAAAAGAAATTTTTTTGTTAGAGCATTTTGTCCCATATGGCCTCCTACCAATCCCCTATGTGCTTCTTCTAGTATGCATTTTATTTATTCTTGTATGAAACATCATTTGAGAACGTGATTAGATCCCTTTTTGTAAAGGAGCTCATTGATGAGTTAAAATTGTAAGAGAGGGGAACCACTGTGTGGAAGACCCTAGGTCATGGAGGGTCAAGACATGAGAAGCTGCCCTAACTTACCTCAGCTAAGTGTAGTGTTTAGGGTATGGGGATGAGAATGATGAGGATTATAGAAGCCTGCAACCACTTGTCAATCCCAAGTTTTAAGGTGGGGCTAGGCAAGTCAATTTTTTAGGTCCAACTTTGCACCTCAGGGAGCTCTCTACCCAAGGACATCAATGCAGACTTTGGACAACAGTACAACATGCTAGCATCTTGAAAGCACGTTGTAGTCCCTATGGTCAAAACATAGCTGAGGCAAGGTTGAACTCATTAAAATAACTAACGGCCTAGCTTAAAAAATTCTAAGAGAACAAAAAAATACTATGAAATAAGAAAAATATAAGTGGAAGTGATAAAATAGATATACTAAAGCTAAGGTGATGAAGACGATCTCGTAGAAGAGCCTATTCGCCAGCTAGCTCCACAAAGTGAGTCCACTTACACACGAGAGAAAATGTTGGGGGGATGTATAGGGGCCTTCCTTAGTCAGATCCCTCTTTAGGTTTTTCCACCACCATGGACAACCAAAAGAACAAGATAAAGAAGCAATGTAATGAAAACAAAAACACTACAATGCAGTACTATGCTACTCACCAAATAATAGAGGATAGGAGAGGGAATCTTACCACCTCCACCAAGAGTGCTCAAGGCTGCTTGGGGGAGAAATGAGAGGAACTCAAGCCTCTATTGTGTATGACATGGTCCCAAATGTGCTCCACCAAGTTGATGGAGCGTGGTGTTTCTGCAATGCAATGCTTGGAATGCTTCAGAGTGAGTGAAAGTGAGCTTGTGGAGTGATGTGAGATTGTGAGTATGGAAGCTTGATGTGATGAAGAGTCAGAATGCAAAATGGAAGAGTGAATATGAAGGAATGAGGATGAAAATAGCCATATTCGGGTCGGTTGGCTGAAGGAGGTGTTACAACTTCACTACCAATGAGAAGATAACGCCTTTGTTGGCCTAGCTACCAGGGACATAAGCACACTGCGCTAACATCTACATGTCACCTAGATGTCTGCATGCCACACGAGTGTCCCTGATAGAAACACCTCCATCAACACACAAAATAGGCTCCACATGGACCTCAAACAACAGGCTTAAGTAAATTTGATCCTCCAACTTTGGTTTTCTAAAGTGTATAAGTGAAAAAAGGGCAATTGCACCTAGGGTGCAAATTTTCTCTTATACATTTTTCCCCCACTTTAGTGAGCATGAGTACTGATGAGTGCTTAGTAAAGTAGATCAAGAAGAGAGTAGGGTTAGAAAAGTATACCTAAACTATAAAGGAAGTAGTACTCGGTCTGGCATACTTGAAGATGCAGGAGATGTGAAGGACTCCATAGTTGCTCGGAACTATGAAGTTGGAACAAAGTGTCTTATAGGCCTGCAGACCTGCAAGGAGGAAACCCCCAAGATCTCTCGAATGAAGGAAGCCCCAAGGAAGCAACGACATGTATACCTATAGATAGAGCATGTTTGAAGTGGTGACACATCTACCTGTAGATAGATCGTGTCTAAAGCAGTGACACATCTAGTCGCAGATAGAGCATGTTTGAAGTCATGACATATCTACCTGCAGATAGAGCGTGTCTAAAGCGGTGACATGTCTACCTATAGATAGGGAATTTCTGAAGCGGTGACATGTCTACCCATAGATAGAACATTTCTAAAGCAGCGACATGTTTGCCCACAAATAGAGCATGTCTAAAAGCGGTCAATCATGCAGACCAAAAAAATTTCAAAGGGGTCCCTCAAGAACCCTTTAAATGGAGAGGGGTCCACTCAAGGGATGCACTATTTGAAAAGTAAGGTCTAGTCAGGCTTCCCCTAAGCTAGATGCAAAAGGGAAAATGGAATGAGCCTAGTCAGGCTGCCCCCAGGCTAGACATGGAAAATTTCATTAATTACAAAGGATTTTGAAGAAAGGGTCCCTAGGGAACCTGCCATGAAGAAGAAAGGGGGTCTGCTCAAGGGACACACAATTCAAAAGTGACTACTCATCTTAAAATGATTCATCATCAAGGGATCCTTTCAAAAGATGTTCACTTCATCAAGGAATTCGAAAGGAAGGTGATGCCCCCATGTGAGGGGAAGTCAAAGTAGTTTCCACTTTAGAGGAAGGTATCCAAGTCCTTTCTTTATGAACCCATGATGAAGGAAATGCATTCCGCTAGGGTTCCAAGTTGAGAATGAAATTTTAAGGAAAAGGGATGTTGTAAATAATTTCAAGAAAATATTCGTTTAGCAACAAATTCATTTTCTAAAAATTGAAGTGTTAAAGAGGAGAACATTGTCACACATAGGAGGGACAACTCAAGCAAAGAGGAGAGAAAGATAAAGGGAAAGCGAAAGAGAAAAGGAAAATACAAACAAAGGGAATAGGTGGATCTAGTTTAGTGGGGTTAGATGTGTCCAAGCTCACATAGTAATAGGTAACCGCAATGCAAGGTGAAAGATCATCAATCCCCAACCAAATCAAGAAGAATGCACAAAAAACAAGTAAAAATAAAAAATTGGGTCAACATGGAAGGGAAGCCCAAATGCCCCCAACGCTTTGCATCATCCCCAATAGATGAAGCTAGGGGTGTAAAGCAAGAGGAGGATAGAACCACAACGGACATGACTGAAGTGTTAACCATGTTCACGAGATTAGGGAAGGGTTGAATATCTAGGACATACATTATCAAAGGAGGCTCCGCTAAAGGAGCGATAAACACCTATACCTATTTAGGGTTAGGCATGTTTTTGCTTGCAACAGAAGCTAGGAGTGGATCAGGCTGAAGAGAAATAGTAGGAAGGAGGAAGGAGATTTAGTAGGAGGTCCTAAAACAAGAGCATTCATTTCTTCCTCCTTCTATTGTGAGGCAGCCTGCTCAGCCAGGAGAGCCTTTTGTCAGTGCTTGCGCTCATGTGCAAGGAAATTTCTACGGCTCTCGGAGTTAGAAGCCAAAGCTTGTGAAGGGACAAGAGGTCCTTGCTCGACCATAGGAACATCCACTATGGCTATTTTAGGTAGAGGAATGGGTTCCTATACAGGAGCAAGGGGAGCAAGCTAAGGAGTGACGTGAGGTGTCAACTCGAGGGCCTCAGTAGTGGGCCTCTTTCCGCTCACTACCTTAGGAGCAGGAGCAGTAGGAGGCCACATAGGTTGAGACAAGGAGGAATCTCCTCAAAGGATCTTCTTCCTCTCATACCAAACGGGTCTAGGCTCCATCGGTAGAACAAGAAGCTTGAATGCGGGGTGCTTAGGCTTTCACCAACCAGGCACTAAAGGGTTCTCTTACAAACAAGGAGAAGAACCTAATGGTACCATAGTTGAGAGAGAAGTGTCATACTAGGTAGTGGAAGAAGAAGAAGGAGGATCACAAGACCACTTCTCTTCTTTCCTCTTTTGGGCCTTGATGGCCTCGTTGTTAGCCTTCAAACAAGCCCTATGTGAAATAGCATAGGGCGAGGGAGGATACCTCACCTTCAGCCTCAAACGTCCTTTCTTATAGTTCTAATATGTCTTATGCAAAAATTCTATCCTAGGTGAAAGGAGACCCATGAATGTAGGCCATGGGTGATCCAAAGAGTAGATACCACATGCAACTGGGGGTCAATAACTGGTGTCATGAATTACATGCATGGAACCTCCATGGATAAATTTCAAATATTTATGCATGACAGAGGGTACCACATTCATCACTACCAACCAAGGGATACCCAACTCTACATAGAAGAGCTTGGACCCAGGGATGATATCAAGCAAGAGGTTTATGGACTTAGGCCCGACTAAGATTGATAAGACAATGCTACCCAAAGGGGGTACATAAAGCTTGTCATGCGTGTGAATGAAACTCATGGGAGCATCATATCCATCCTTATGTAAAAAGTTAATTAGCATAATTTCCTCTATTATTATATTTACTTGTGATGTTGGGTCAATGAGAACACCTACTATGACATTCCTATTGATCTATGCAGGAATGTAAAGAGGATATGGTTCCCTATTAAAGCCCATCAACAGGTCATGTTAACTAAGGTTATGCAAACACTACTATCCATAGGCTACACAGAGGGGATGGATTGATGAAAAAAGGAGGCCATTACGCACACTAGAAAATGCCTTCACAAAATCTCCAAAGGCTATTGGATAAGACAGTGACCCAATTAGAGTTTCATCATGGAAAACCTTTGGAACCTTCTAGCAATGCCACCTAGGGGTCATAGGTTGGGTTGCAAGGTGAAAACCTTACAACTCTCACACCTACAACACTCGTACAGTACGAGGAAAGGGACTATCGGTATCACAAGAATGGAACCAAAATGCTTCACATTGAGCTCACCAAAAAGGTAAGAGAGGGGGACCACTGCTTGCAAGACCCCAAGTCATGGAGGGTCAAGATGAGAGAGGCTACCCTAACTTACCTTAGCTAAGTGTAGTGTTTAAGGTATGGGGATGAGAGTGATGAGGATTATAGAACCCTGCGACCACTCATCAATCCCAAGTTTTAAGGTGGGGCTAGTCGAGTCAGTTCTTTAGGTTCAACTTTGCACCTCAAGGAGCTCTCTACCTGAGGGCATCGGATTAGACTTTGGACGACAGTGTGGCACACTAGCGTCTCATAAATGCACTATAGTCCCTACTGTTAGAACACAGCCAAGGTAAGGTTGAAATCATTAAAATGACTAATGACCTAGCTTAACAACTTCCAAGAGAACAAAAAAATACTATAAAATAAGATAAATATAAGTGGAAGTGATAAAATAGATATACCAAAGCTAAGGTAATGAAGATGATGTCGTAGAAGAGCCTATTCGCTAGCTAGCTCCACAAAATGCGTCCACCTACACAAAGCAAGGGAGAAAATGTTGGGGGGGCTGTATAGGGGCCTGCCTCAGTCAGACCCCCATTTAGGTGTTTCCACTGCCATGGATAGCAAAAATAATGAGACAAAGAAGCAATGTAATGAAAACAAAAACACTACAATGCAGTACTATGCTACTCACCAAATGATAGAGGAGAGGAGAGGGAAGCTTACCACCTCTACCAAGAGCACTCAAGGTTTTTTGGAGGAGAAATGAGAGGAACTCAATCCTTTGCTATGTATGGCATGGTCCCAAACATGCTCTACCGAGTTGATGGAGTGTGGTGTTGTTGCAATAGAATGCTTGGAATGCTTGGGAGTTAGTGAAACTGAGCTTGTGGAGTGATATGAGAGTGTGAGTATGGAAGCTTGATGTGATGAAGAGTCGAAATGCAAAATGGAAGATTGAATATGAAGGAATGAGGATGAAAACGACCATATTCAGGTCGGTTGGCTGAAGGAGGCATTACAACTTCACTACCAATGAGAAGAGTAATTCCTCTGTTGGCCCAACTATAGGAATCTTCCAGGGACTTAAGCACATCACATGGATGTTTATGTGTCATGCAGGCATCCCCAATAGAAATTCCTCCATTGACACACAAAATAGGCTCAACGTGGACTGCCAATAGTGGGATTAAGTAAATTTAAGCCTCCGACTTTGGTTTTCTAAAGTGTATAAAGGAAAAAAGGGGAATTATACCTAGGGTGCAAATTTTGTCTTATACAAAAAAAAAAAATCTTTTTAGGGCTATCTTCCTCCTTTCCCATGGTGGCATGTCATTTGGGAATGTTGATTTAGAAAGGTATTCTCCAATGTTCTCATACTAGGGAGGAAGCACAACCATCTGAAATAAGTGATCATTCCTTCTAGTGGTTTACCTAACTTTATTTTGAAAATTTGTTTATTATGATATGACTCTTCCCTAGTCATGCAATGAGTGAATGCAAATTCTTGTAGTAGAAGAAACCATATTCTTACCCATCATTGAATAATTTTTTTGTTAACTATGTACATTAGCTCCTTGTGATCCACGTAGAATGTGAAGGGTGTTTCCAAGAGGTAGTGTTAAAACTTCTATATAGAGTAAACCATTCCTAATGCTTCCCTTTCCATTGTAATATAATTATGTTTTACCATTGATGATAATTTATTGACAAAGAAAATGGGATGATCTAGTCCTTGTGGTCCAAGTTGTGCTAATGTTGCTCCAATCATGAAGTTTAATGCATCAACATGGATATGAAACTCCTTAATAAAATTTGGGTATGCTAGGATGGGAGAACTAATTAGTTATACCTTTAGTTTGTTCAATGTGTTCTCCTAATCCTGTATTCATGTGAATATTTGGCCCTTCCTCATGAGAATATCTAGCAGATAGGATATTTGAGAAAATTTCTTTATAAACTATCAATAATAACCTCCATGGCCCAAGAATGATTTAACTCTCATGACATCATTTGATGCTTCCATTTATATAATTACCCTTATTTTATATGAATCAATATTTAATCTCACTTTACAAACTGTGTCCAAGTATTTGACCTTGCAATACCACGAAATGACATTTCTTTGGATTCAAAACCAGTTGTGCAGATTTGTGTTGTTCCATACACTCAACAAGATCCTTTAGGTGAGTTTCCTAGTCATTGTAGATTGGCCAATCATTGTGGAATTCTTTAAAATTCTCCACCAACATATTGTCAAAGATGTGGAGAATTATTCTTTGGAAATTAGCTTGAGTATTGCATAGTCTGAATGAGATCTGATTATATGCATACACTCCATCCTCTACTATAAACTTGTTTTTTAACTTGTCTTCCTCTGCCATACTTACTTGATTATACCCTCAAAATCTATTCATAAAGAGTAGATTTCATGACCCACAACTTCCTCAAGGATTTAATAAATAAAAGATATCAGAAATAGATCTTTGATAGTAACTACATTGAGGATTTTGAAGCCTACACATACCTAAATTTGTTCAAATTATTTAATCTCCTTGTTTTTGGTTCCTTTTACTCCTCGTATACTTAGAAGGAAAAATTAGGCTTGTTGTTGCTTGACCGTTTTCTTCCTCTTCTCTAATTTCTTTGATTTGTATCATATTACAATCCTGCGGGAATATTTCATAATCTTCTAGTTTCTAGTGAAATTTTTTTCTTAAGAAACTATTTTCATCTTCTAAGTAATGTTGGAGTTCAAGCACTTCATTCTTCTCCATGAAACCTCTCTTCTTCTATTAATGTTTCCCCTTGATCTGACTTTGAGTCAAAGGAATTGATCTCCTTTCTCATTGCTTGATTTCTAAAATCTATGATGTATTTTCTTCCTTTACTTTCTATTGTCATGGTATTCTTCTTCCAATTATGGTCAGCCTTGGTCTCTATCAACCATCCTCTACCCAATAGTGCATCATAAGCTTTCTTCTCTAAAGAAATTACCATGGCATACAATAGGAATTGTTGAGTCCTAACTGTTAACTTTTGTACCATTTATATTCCCAATGGTTTGATCCCATGCTGATCTACTCCTACTAGTTGGAAGGTCGATGGACATAGGGTTTGTTTTCATAGGAATTTCTAGGTACTTCTAGAAAGACATTTACTCTAGATCCTCTATCAATAATTGCATTTTTCAAAATTTTCCCCAAAATCTACATATTCATAATGCCTAGTTTCTTCCCCATGGTTATGCTAGTAGTATCAAATCAATGACTTTCTCATCATATAGTGGTGGTTCTATTATTGTTTCTACATGTTTTTTCTTTTTTGTTTGTACATTCATGTCTTTTATTTTGGTCATCCCTCACTAAATTGGTGATTTCCACTCTTAGTTTTGGCATACTCTATTAGAGATTTTCCATTCTTACAAGTACATTGATTTGTAATACCTTCCTTGTAATATTTTTATCTGATTCTAGTTGTGTATAGGTATTTTTTTCCATTGGAATTCCTTTTTTCATTCTCCATGGCATGTTCCCCTTCTTCATTTTCTTCTCAAAGCCTTTCTTTCTCTATGCAAGGGTTTGGATATGTATCCTTCTTAGTTTGTGCTTAGTGACAACCAAAACTATCTTATCTTGTCATTCCACATCTATCATATTAATGTTTCCTTTTTGTTTTGGACAATCTATGTCTTCATGGTCACCTATTCCACACTACTTGCATAGCATTCTTACCTTGTTCTGGTTACTTTTTCACTCTATCCAAATACCTCCATTCATTGCATTTATGACATTATATTGTGGGTCATCATTTGGAATCGTACTAGATTTTTCTCCTCAAACCACTATTATTTTTGAATTGGTTACTGTTGCCTCTTATATCAGTACCCAAGATGTGATCATTATTTTTGTTTTTATTCTAATTATATTTGGTACTATATTTTTTGGAGTAGATTGTTCACCTTGTGTAAAGAGCACTTGTGTGCTTCTTATTTTTAAGTTGAAAGAGCACTCCTTAATGGAATGTCCCAGAACTTGGTAGATATGACAAAACAATTTCTTAGGGAAGTTTATTTTAATATGACCCTCATTTTTATATTCAGTGCACCATATCTCTCTATTTTATTTGGTGGCTTCTTTCTCCACCTTCAATTCCTTCATCATTCTCATCATATCCTTTCTCAAGGCTTGGATTGTCTTAGATTCATTATCATTACTTTTGTTTGAACTCTAATATTCTTTTTCCTTTATTTTTCCTTGAGAATATATTTTATCCTCACTCTCTCTATCCATTGCAGGATTATAAACATTGGCAAAGGAGGAGGGTGGCACAACTTTCATATTTTTCCTTAGTGAAGGAATTATCACTTCAATGAACCACCTCCTTTTTTATTTCGTCAACAAGTTAATTTTCTAATTTCACAAAAATTTCTTTGAGCCTACAATTGTAAGCTCTTATATTTTCATGCTTCCCTTGTTTTGTATTATAGATTTTTGTTACAATTTAATTTTCATCTCAAATAATTTTGAACTCTTCTTTGAATGCTTTTTTCAACAAGTCCCATGTGGCTTTAGACACTACTTCAAGCTTTGTGTACCATTCTATTTTTATACACCTCAAGGTTTCTAGGAATTCTCTTAACTAGTAGGCCATACCATCTTGGCTATAGATATCCATATTGTTTCACATTTTTGACAATGTCATACATGATCGTCAAATTTATTATCTATGAAATTCAAGAGCTTTTTCCCTCTCAACATTCAAAATTGCTAGGGGAGTGACCATTCTTTTTCCTTGATGCACCTTTGTGACTAGAACTTCACTAGAGACTTTTGATTTGTACATTATGGTGTCTCTCTTGCACTCTTGGACACATAAGAATCCTCTACTCATCCTTCCTCAGTGTTCCTCATGCTCTAGTTTCCTTCACTATCTTTTCTATGTTTCTTTTGTCTTGGATTTTTAAACTCAAGTTGTCTAATTCTTGGCTCTTCTACAAGTAACAACTCTTAAATACAACATATATTATTCCCATACACTTCTATCAGTAATTCTATAGGCTCTCCTTCCCCTTCCTCTTTTTGACATTGATTGTACAAATTATTTCTCAGCTTGGTTGACAAGATCCACTTACACTTCGTCAAGGAGTAGTAAATGCCTTGTTATTTCCTCTCACTCCCCCTTCATGTTTTCTCCTATTATGAAAGTCTTTTTTATCTTCCTCACTATGACTTCAGCTTATAATTCATCTTTTTCTCCTAGATGGGATCAAATTTTCAATCAAAAACCCTTTGATTTATTCAACTATTCCCTTTAGTCTTCTTCATTCTATTTGTTCCCTTATTCTCAAATACCTTCTAACTTTTTACTGTAACGGTTCATGACCACTTTGTGATCTTTTCCCATCGTTATTCAGATATAAGGGCATTAATTCCTCAAAGTGCATTATTGTTTGGTGTGACATTCTTCTTCTTGTCAATTTATTTCCATCGTATCGTTGTAGTATTTCCTAATGATATTGTTCTTGTTCTTTCTTTGCATGGAAATCTTATAGAATTATAAAATATCACATGAAGTCTTGGTAGTCAGTTCAAGATATATTTTACTTTGTTGTTTACTTGTAAGTTGTTCCAAATTATGTCTTGAGGGATTTATCTCTTGACATCTTCCCTTCAAATTTTCTCCTTGATAGACATGTCCCACAATTTTACAAGATCTTATGTGAGATCATCTTTTATTTCTTCATTACATTGTATTGATTATTCAAATGGTTTCCCCATTTATATTATCATTT